>JAAAYG020039927.1:21264-81362 GCA_009936455.2 Tomocerus minor
GGAAGATGGGTTGGTTGCCTACCTTTCTGATATATGAGAATCTAGGTCGGAAGTGAAACTAAGAAATAGAGTAGATTAGGTAAGACAGATGGGTTCCTTGTGCACAGAGGATATTGTACTTTTACTTGTTTGACCTGCTGTGTCTCTTCTGTCGAAATAGGGATGAATTGTGGTTAAAGCGCCTTGTTCTCCTTCCATTTCAGATGACATAGCCATTCTAATAGAAAGTAACAAAATAAAGGGACCTTATGTAACCAGAGCGAAGCTCACCGGGAGTGGAGATATGTAAAATGGAAGGGGAGTCCGATACACAGCAGAGAAGAGCAGTAAACTAGTACATTATACAAAATCTTAGATGCTATCTCCATACCTCAGTAACTAAAGCACTTGGTATGCACTAGCAAAAGTATTAAGTTGAGCTAAGCCAGCCATTCAATCCAACTGCTACCCCTCTATTACACTCTACATTATATATAGGGCCCTATATATAACTTTCTAAATGGATATGGCTTTTCTCCACTCCTCCTTTTACTAGCTCCTTTCCTTCACCTATTTGTACTCCTAGTACTCCGTACTGTTGTTCTCTCTCTCTCTCTCTCTCTCTCTCTCTCTCTTCTATTTTTTATGTCCGATAGATAGTGTAGCTTAATATTGGCCTTAAACTCAGCTCAGTTGACTTCCCTTGACTTGAGCTGATTTAGCTTTTGGGCTGTCTAACTCCAGCCCTGCCGAGCCTTGTCCTCTTTGCATTTTTTTCTCCTGTCTCTCCGCCTCTAAGAGCAGTCAACTGTCACTGTCATTGTTTTCTAAAGAAGCCATAATAGAGATTTGGGCTCCTAAAGATACTTACCTACTTAGAAGAAGAGATCTTTCTCTCTGTAGTCCGTGCACAAGATGGGAACGATAGATAGGAAAACAAAACTAGTGAACCGAACTGCAGTATAATTTCCCTCCGCAGTAATTTATTAAACAAGAGACAGGGACTTTCTACTTTCTCCTGCTTTCCCCAGCTCTCCTGAGTAAAAACCTCTTGCCCTTTACATTATATTACACTCCATTAGTCATTAAAAATATTAACTTCTGTTCTGCTCCACTCTACTCGACTCTAGGACATGTCCTTCATCGTAATAAACCCATTCAGCATATCATCTATTTAGAATTGCCCAAATAATATATTAACCTGGACAAAATTGCATAACCACTCCATGTGCTCATTCATTCATTCACTCCGTCTCTCTCTCTCTAACTCTATCTCTCTCTGTTTGTATGTATGTCTGTAAAATGCATTTTGTCCCAATCTGTGCTACTACTATTACTGTATTGCTACAACTGTGTCTAAGTAACTTGGCGAGGCTTCACCCCTCTGTCCATGACAAAAAGACCGGATGGAAGAAGCATTCATTTAATCAGATTACGTCGGAAGACTTTAGCTACTAACAGAGGAAATTGGGTGAGAGTCAGTTGAGTTCTTATCTTCATCTGAGCCAACTGATAAGTCTGGTAATGAACAACTTTCCCATGTATTTATCTCCTAAATGCGTATACTTAGTTAGTTAGTCAAGTTGACTATGGCTATTATTTGGCCATATAGTAGTAAAACAAGTAAGAAGAAGTAAAAGAGTCTGAGAGGAGGGTCAACGGAGTAAGGCTGCCATTTATTTTGCCGGATGAGTTGAGCATCTCTCTCTCTCTCTCTCTCTGGTGTCCCTATCTCCCCATAGATATAAATACATAGACACATGGCTAAATAAATATCTCCGTATCCTGTGCCTACTACCTACAATATATAACATAATAGTATCATGTGTGGGAATGTGTTTGAGAGTTGGCTTGCATTAGCCGAGCAAACAAACTAGTTATACCCTGTGGAGGGATGCATTTATATGTAACTGTGTTTGGAGTCCTCATATATACACATCCGACTCGAATGTAGATACAAAGTTAATAGATATATGACAGTGTTATGGTAGAAATGAAAGTGAATGAAAAAAGTCGTTATGGGGAGCGGAGTGTGTTGTATTGTGTGCTTCTTGTTGTACTATCTGGCCTAGAAATAAAGAAACATCATCGTAGTGAGAGGGAAAGGATAATATAAATAGGAGCCTTTTAATGCTCCTCTATACCATTAGATTTATATTATGCCCCCACTATAGTTTAATAGTTACGTAAGGCATTTCTATCTATTTATTATATGTATGCTTACATTACGATTAGTCTGTAGTAGTAGTCAACTGTTTATATATATATATATATATATATATATAATTGTTATGTGTATATGAGTATGTATGTATATATATGAAGCTATCAGAGACACTCTTCCCTCTTTCTCTCTGGTGCATTTCACTTCGTTCGGATTCAATAGTTTTGCCTTGGCAGAGAGGAATAGAGACAGATAGCTAGTACTTGTGTATGTAGTCAGAGAGGAGTGAAAGAAGAGCAAGTCATGCGCAGGGTTGCCAGTAGAGCCGGGTTTTCACTGGAATCTCTGTGTGGCTCTGTTTCTCTCTCTCTCTCTCTCTCTCGGTTCAATCGATACCTCGGGGATCCAAGAGGGCGGCTCAGCCTCCGAAGGCCGTCTCCTTGGTTATCCTATTATGGCTGGGTCTCCTAGTCTTGGAACTAGGCCCTCGTCGTACCTCTATCACTTCCCTTCTTCGACTCGTTCGGTTTGGCCTGCCATGGATTGGCCTACTTGCAAAAGCAAAGCATCCGCGGAATACATGCATGTTCACTTCACCTACATTACATTACTTCACTTTACTACTCTTCTTTACTCTATTTCATTGCACTTAGAGAGAGAGAGAGAGAGAGAGAGAGAGAGTAGAGGGAGGAAGAGAGATAGGTGCATATATAGACGAACCTCCTCCTCCTCTCAACTTCACACATAGCTCTAGATGCATATTCACAACAACAAATAGTACATATATAGATGCATATCTCTCTCTCTCTCTTTCCCTTCCTCTCTTGCATCTCTGACTATCGATACAATATCTGCCATGCACACTGAGACTTGAGTTCAGGTTCAGAGAAGGTACAGAAAATCATCAACATAAGAGTATAGAGAGAGAGAGGGACTTTTCCCGGCTCGCTTTCTCTTCTCTTGCTCTCAGCTCTCTTGCTTGCTGATAGAATGAAGGGAAAGCTTAGGATGCCACGCCGTGCCACGACGACCCTTCGATGCATCGATCCATTTCTGCTGAAACGAAACGTAGAAGAGATGAAATCCCTGTATGTGATGTGATGTAGCATGTTGGCCTTAGTTAACATTACTCTAATATGTAGCTAGTACTCCTACTACTATTACTATTACTACTACCTCTATTATATCTATCTATACTATACACAATGTATCTATATATGTAGTTCCTCCTGTTCCTGTAACTAAGAAATGGCTACTATATTTGCACTGTGAGGTGAGTAGGTGCTTTCAGTTAGTTTCGACTGCATATATATTACGTTTAGTGTAGCAGTAGATGATAAAGAAAGTTGTAGAGGAGGAAGGCTCGTTTTGAGGAGGGGAAGAGAGGAGAAGATCAAGATGAATACTCTGAAGGTAAACTTTTAGCACACTCACACACATCCATCCCGTCCGTCGACTACTTCTTGTTTTGTCTTATATATTATAGTAGTAGGTGGAAGCTGGGGGTAGAGTATGCTCTTTGTAGTGTACTTCCATATCAGGTCATATCTATTTATGCTCTTCTATTGCATTGCCATTGCCATTTGCCATGTCATAGCCTAAGTACCTTAGGAAACTCGGGAAAAGGGATTGGATAAAATAGTTATGCTCTAGCTGTTATAGCGTAGGATGTCAGAGAGAGAGAGAGAGAGAGACACAGAGAGAGAGAGAAAGAGAGAGAGAGTTGAGAATTAATACTGAGAAGCCATGTCATGCAGTAGTATCCTTATTGCATAACGTAGCATCTCTATTTGTACACTTTCATCTCACACAGTTTCCCTTTTGAGATGGAAGATGAAAATTGAATTGAAACGAGCACATATCTGGAGAACGTTACATTTATTTCATAGAATATGTATGTAGAGTAGTAGTGAGTGAGAGAGAGAGAGAGGGGAAGATTTAAAACAGAGGTACATACAGTATAGGTAGAAGCAGGACTTATATATAACGCTATATAAAAAGTCCTCCTCTAATAGTACTGTGTGCTTGTCATGTATTTGACTCCTTTTCTCTACTACCCACCTAACGTGGCTACGTAACGTCCTAATATAAATAATATCTTTCTCATCCACTTTTGAGCATAGCTCTATGTCTGTCTACGATCCTTTGCTCTCCTCTAACTTTTCGAATGGGATAATATAGGTGTGTAGTTTTAAGTAGGAAGAGCACTATGTCTAAATGTACACTACGGACCCAGGTTTTTTCCAACGAAATGAAAAGTGGTAATTTGAGAAAAATGAGAAAGCATTTGGCAGTGGAAAACGGGAGAATGACACGAAACGGAATGGATGTTGGCTTTCCTTCCTTTGCTTTTCCTTCTCTCTCTCTCTCTCTCTTTCTCTCACTCTCTTTCTTGCTCACCATTTCCACTCCCACTATTGCCTTGTAGTATTGCCATTTCTTGTGAATTGCAGTTTAGAGCTAAAAGAAGTAGGTAAGGGTAACTAGAAGTAACATAGATAAGGAGAGGAGAGAGCGATGCATTTTGATTCTCCTTCTCTAACACATTCTCTGTGTGTAGCTCAGTTGAGTGCACATTTGTATGTAGGTAGGCTCCGTATGTAGCTCACTATGTACTTATACATTACATTAGATATAAAACATAAGATCCGACATAACGGAACACACACTTATACCTAAAGAGAAAAGGAAGGAGAGAAAGAGTGGAAGAAGGAGTGAAAGTAAGAGGTAGGGAACTCTGGTCTTAAGGAAGGAATATGGAATGAAAGGATGAGGAAGAGAAGGAGAGTCGACAGACGATGCTAACAATAAGTAAGCCAGGAGCGGTGGCTGGGCAATGGCAATAGCCCTAGCTGTCTCTCCTTTCTATATGCGAGGGAGTATATGTAGGGAGTGGGGGAAGTCGTCCTTGATTATAATAAAGTATACTAGGTTTCTATTAGGAGAGTGTGCCTTTAGTTCAGTTGAGTGCAGAAGGGAGATAAGTTGGCCTTTTGGCACTACGTGTGATGTGAGAACTTATTGGCACTTGGAAGAGTTGTACAGTTTGCTTTTCCGACTCAACTTGCGACTAAAACATAAAACTGGCAAAGAGAAAATGAGATGATTCCCATTTGTATGCATTCTATGGGGGGAATTTTTCCACGCTGCCATTTGGCTGGAGAGAATGAAATGCCCGGAGAATTACCTCTTGTTCCCATTGGAACTCAACTGCTTCATCTTCCCCTTTTTCTTCTTCACACTCACCACCAGATGCATTTTCCTTTCCAACTCCTACTATACATACATGCTCTCACATTAGAATAACAATGGCATCCTGTCCTGGGCTACCTCTCTCTCTCTATTTTTTGACTTTATGTATGTGCAGCACAGATAGTAACAAGAGTTTTTCTATTTCTATAGAAAGTTAAGGATAATAGTGCACTAAAGGAGATGTGCACATAGGAAGGAGCTCCTCTCATTCAACTAACATCTACATAGTTAAATGTAAAAGCAAATAAGTTTACATTGTCATAACAAGAAAGCTATCCTTACATATACATATGCATGCCCCATTTTGGGTAAATGCCACAGCATGAACATATTATAGTTAGTTCTTTAGGTGGATGAATGGCTAGCGTATATATGAGTATCTTCTTAGAACAGAGCACATCTTCAGCAACACAAGTGCTTATAAAGGAAGAAGAATCTGTCAGGCTGGCCTGTTCTTCTGGAGTGCTCATGTGAAGTGGACTGACGTTCAGTTTTTGGCCCGTGTATAGCAAAGAAAACGTTCTCGAACTAACAATAAGTGTATCAACCTCCTATCTCATGACAAGGCATGCAGATATACGAGCATTCTGTGATCTGGATGTTATGTATGTGTGGAACTATTAGACAGGATCCTTGTAATAGCAGTCTAGGCCATGTTCTTTATGAAATTCTTGTGGAAGGGAAGGAGGCTATGTGCTTGTAGAGTAGGAGTATGTGGCGAGCTATTATATTTATTATATGTATGTATGTATAATATGTGAAAGTAAAAAAGCGGAACTTTCAGCAGGATTTTATGAACAGTTGTTGGCGCCAGGAGGTGTGACCTAGAAACTTTCCCACTGGTTTCGCTTCTCCTAGTCACTTTCCCCGCAAATGAAAAGCTACCGTTGCCATTCTGTGCTACTACTTTGTATCTGTCTACTCTTACCTTAGACTTGGGCTTTGGGAGATGATATGTTGCTTTCCTGTTGGCGGAGAATTTTTTATTTTCTTTCTTCTCCTGGTTTTTCCCATCCGGTGGTTGTAGTAGTTCTATCTCCTAGTCTCCTACTCATTCACTCACTCACTTTCTCTCTCTCTCTCTCTAACTCTCTTTCACTATGTCCTCTGCAATGTGTAAAAGCTTTCGTGCCTAAAAGTATGTATCGCTCTATCCCTCATAAATGCACAAAGGAATTACTAGTTCTTATGTGTGTGTATAAGCCAGTAGAGATGCATAGTGATTTTTATAAGGACTCTCTGGATGCATAAGAAATGTATGGAAAAGGAAACGTCTGTGAAAGAATAGTACTACTGGAGTGCGAGTGTAGTGGTTGGTTATGCTGGGCTGTCTTTTGACTTTGTGTATGTGGTGGGTGGTCGTAAAAGCAAGAGAAAGTAACTTAAGGATGTAAAAACGGTTATTTTACTATCTACATATGTAGTTATGATTTTATTGGAATGAAAACGAGTTTGTAGTTCGGGTGATTTGAATAAGAGAGTAATGGATTTGTTTTTTTTGTGTTTTTCTACAGGGTGTGCTCCAAGCTCACGATGTGTCAGTGCACGAAGTGTACGGCGAAGACGCTGTGCGTGTAACCCCACCTGCAGTCTACCCTTACCTTAATGGAGTGAATGAGGACAATGAAAGTGATTTGGAACAACAGGCTCAAGTAACGAGGGTTCGATTAGTTCAATTTCAAAAGAATTCAGGTGAGCCGATGGGAATCACTCTACGACTGACGGAAGACGGACGGTGCCTCGTTGCGAGAATCCTTCATGGCGGGATGATACATAGACAAGCTACCCTTCACGTTGGTGACGAAATTCGGGAAATTAATGGAATTCCGGTTTACAATCAAACTGTTGATCAGTTACAGACTATGCTGGTAGGTTCTCCTATTCCCGTTATAGTTCCCTCAAGTCAAGTCAGTTTGACTTGTGTTGACTTCCATTCTACTCTCCTCCCTTTCTATCTAATGTCCCTGTCATTTTTATTATTAGGTTAATCATGAGCTGTCATGTTATGTCAGCCCTATGGCTTGATATGTTATTACGATATGATTTCCCCCCATTTTCAACCACTCCGCTCTGTCTACATATAAAATATGTACTTTGTATATATTTATGTATTTTTATATTAACTGGGAAAAAGGGAAACTGTCCTGTCGACCTCTGTCTTTTCCCTTTTCCCTTCACCAGAGAAAGAATCCTCCCTGGAGTCCAGAAAACCTTTTCCAGTTGACAATATTATACTCCTTTATTTATGTCTTAAGAACTTCTTGTGACTACTACTACTATGCTATATATAGTCACTGTGGATGTTTCTTTTAAAACTCCTTTTAAACATACTGCACGACGGATGTCAAGAGTTTCGTATAATTTTATTTGCTGGTTTGATTCATGTGCAGAGAGACGCCCGTGGATCGGTCACTTTCAAAATAGTCCCATCGTACCGGAGTAATCCACCACCCTGTGAGGTAATTCTTTTTCCTTTCTTAAGAAAATTGTTGATTTTCCATTATTTCTAAGTATCTACTACGAGAAGGTCCCCGTCAAGTTCTTCTTTGATGTTTTTAGTCGAATAAAATGGAACATGAAGCCAATCAAATTATGCTTAGCTCAAGAAAAGGGAAATTTTTCACATAAGGTAGCGTAATTTCAAAGGGCATGAACTGAGGAGAAGTCTCCAGCTCGTGCTAGGCATATTCAATAGCATAGGAAACAAATAGGAAATTGACGGAGAGAGAAAAAACTTCTTTGAACACCAGTCCATTGTTTAGTATTTACTGGTGGATTGAATAGCTACCTAGGAAAAACTCTGTTATGTGAATGGTAGTAAAGGGAAGACGGGAGGGCAAGAGTGAGGCAGGACGTGTGGCCAAGAATTTTATAGTCAAACCGTTGAAAACTGTAAAACAGTTAGTAGTTGCGAACATGCTTTGGCACTTGCAGATTTGCAAACTTATCTACGTCTTTCGATGTTAGTCTAATGTAGGGAAAGTAAGAAAAAAATTCCTTTTCCCCATTTCAAAAGCGAAGTTCGAATTTTATCCTTAGTGTTTCTCTTGACTCTCTCTCTCTCTCTCTTTCTCTCGTGAATGTATTTTCACACATCTACATGTTTAAGTACGTGCATAGCTCTCTCTCTCTCTCTCTCTCTACCACTAGTACATGCTCTCAACTTTCATGTACAATGTATGAGTTGCAAACCTCCGTCCAATTCATAGGTACTACTATCCGATTCTATTTTATTCATATTATATTGCATTAGTATACTTGTTCTTTTCTCGTTTGTTCCTACATATGTTAAGTTACGTAAGTTCTATCTTTTTGTTAGCATTGCTGTATTGTCTCTCTTGTCTTGTGTATTCATTCTCTTTTTACTCTATACTATACTACTATATACTACTATATACTACTTCTATTAGTATTCTTCTTCTACTTCTACTTTTCTTATATTTATTACACTACAACAGTACAAGTTAGTAGTAGTACTATTACTATATGTAGTGGTTTTCTTGTAAAATCAAATGTAATATAGTAATGTAAAAGTAAAAGTAAAGGCTTTTGAGCTTTGTTTGACTATAGGCTATATAGTGTGGATTTTTTCGATTTGTTCCTTCTGGCGGAACTCCAGTTGCTTTCTTAGCCTCTTATTACTGTGAGAAAAGGGCAGTGTTCTGAGAAACAGGAGAGTTGAGTTGACTGCATACATCGCAGTTTAAAGTGAAATATAAGAGGGGAAGGCCTGAGGAAGAAGGTAGACCTACCCCACCTCTTCTTTTCTTCACAGCATTTGTGTCCTTCCGATTTTGACTTTAAGAAGTCGAAGTGAAAGTTGAGGCTGGATGGTGGGAAGTCGTCGACTTAGTTGCTTGGGTTCTAATAGTACAGAGTACCTACACACGACATAACTGGAAGAACGTCTCTTCTTCTTTAGTTACTCAGGCAGTCTCACATCCCTTCTTCTTCTCTTCTTCTTCACAACGTAGAGCACCACACGATGCCAAATCAAATGGCTCTTAATGGAAAAGTGTGCCAAACTTTTTTAGTTGGGCATAAATTTCCACGTTTCACTCCTTATTGTTGATGTGATTGTATTTCGGAGAAGAGGAGAGAAAAAAAAGAAGTGGAGATGTGAGTGACTAGAGCTCGACTTCATTCTCCTGTAAAATATCTGAATTTTATAAGATTTTCAACTCTTTTCAAGCTACTCAAGTATGAAATTCCGCCACTAATGGCCTTACGCTACATGAATGATCTATTATCATACTTGACTAACTCGTTGTGTGTAGTAGTTGTAGTAGTAGTACTCTATGTATATATATATATAAGAAGATATGAGGAGGAGGAGGAGGAGGACGAACTAATATAAGATAGGATGACTCGTCTCCTCGGCAAGGAGCCTGTTTCACTATTATTATTATAAGAGGATGTATGTATGTACATACATTAGTTCTTGGCTGTTGTAATGATGCTATCACCTAGTCCTGCCTGGACACATCTATTATTTATATATATATATATATATGTATAATATAGGGGCATAGGAAATATAGGATGTCTTTTAGTGAAGGAAGAGAAAATATTATGTGTAGCTGTAGGAGATGGAGGAGTGGGAGAAAGGAGCTCTCTTATACTAATGGTACATAAAATAAAGCATACACTCTTAAGATAGTAAATAATAGTTGAGAGAGTTCACTTGAGTTGATAGTCATGCCGAAATAAAATAGTCGACGGAAGAAGTGAAAGCTGGAGAAAATCCTCTCTAATGCTAAAACTACTACATTTATAAGTAAAGGACTCCCTAATAGCAGACTACATAAGTTAAAAGAGAAATATTATAGGTCCGTGCCCAATCCCATCCAAAACTCTCCTCTCTCTCTCTCTCTCTCTCTACATATACTTTCTCTCAGCTCTTTTCCAATGTCGCTCTCTCTCTCTCTCTCTTTGTTGGTTGTCCAATTTAATTTATGATGTAGAGAAATTAATTCAGTTTATCTCGTAGAGTAAGTAGGTGGACTAAAGTAAAACTCCTAAAATATCGTGGTTTCCTTTGCTATGTAATTCGGTTTAGTTTTATTAGCGTACCTATTACCACATTTACTAGTTATCGTTCGTACTCTATATATATTAGTATAGCTTATCGTTGCGTCCGTACACGTACTTTAGCGTTAGTGTTAGTATCAGCGTTGCATATCTCGTAACTCCTTTTCAGTTCAGTTCATGTTTCATGTGACTTACTTACTTAGTTAGTTACTTAGTCACTACTATGTACTTTCTCTTCTTCTTCTTCTTCTTCTTCTCTAAGTACTGTCTACTACTGTATATGATTCTGTTGGAATGCTATTTGTCTGGTATTGTATTTTGTGGACATTGTCTAAATACTCGTCCTACAGCCAAACAATTGTGTTTTTGTGTAGTGGGTTTTCTATTGACGTACTTTTACTTATTGTGATTACTACTACACATATTATATAATATATACTTGTATATAATAGAAAGAAAGTATGTATATACATATACATACATATACTACTTTTACTATAGCATCAGAGAAATATTATAGTTGTGTTTTTGGGATAGCCAAACAAAATGAAGTATATGCGGAAAGTATGTTTAAGTAGTTTTTAGAGAGGATTGGGATTTATTGTATAAATGTCGTTGGTTGGTTGGATTGAATTATTGCATTGAAATATTCGGGGTCCGTTACATGCTACTTGTTTATGTATCATCTGGACTGGAGTCACATGCTGATTTCTCTCTAATTCTCATTTAGCTGTTCCGGATTAACCCCGAACCAGTTTTAGTAAGTCTATTCACACTCACTGTGCTTGTCGAGTAGTTTGTTGTTTACATGCATATTAGTTGTACTCCTCTCACTCTCTAGCATTATCTTTACTCTTTCTCTCATCTCTCTACACACATTAGTAATTTTAATTAGAGCCTTTCTAGTTTAGCTTAGAAATCCCTAAGTGTACATCTTCCCCTTTGTTTTCTACACTCATTCCTTTATGTCATGAATTATTTATACTTACTTAGTATGCACCACTATAGAATTTAAATTAGAACATTATAGCACATCAAAGTTGACTATGATATTATATGCTTATTTACTCTTCTAGCTCTTTACATTTTAGACCGTTTTTTTTTCCTTGTATATAAATTCACTCATATTAAGTACAATTGTAACCAGTCAGGAAGAATTATCTGCATTTATTAGATCCTGTAGTTTTCTAGAATAATTTTAGTTTAGAAAAGAGTAGAAATTAATTAAAAAGGACTATAATATATTATTATATCCTAGTGAAAGTCTAACCAACCAGCTGATTTTTGACGGTGTTTTTGGAAACTTCCATAGCTTGTCATTGTCATGTAATAAATGTGATTTTTCGTCGTTTTTTGATGGTTGTTGTGAGCCAGTTTTGCACGAGACGATCATTAATCTGCCATAGCACACTCTCTCTCTATATATATACACTATAAATGTTTGGTTTTCAATAGGAGGAAATTGGGCAGAAATCTGTGTACTACTTCTTCTTCTTTAGTAGAGTTAACTGTTCTGTATTGATTTTGTTTAGAGATTGGCATTGTGTGATGAATTGATTAATGTAATTTCTGCTTACTGTGTAGAGCATTAATTACCTATTCTGACTGAGATGTGTTACTAACTAAATGATAATATTTAGTCACCTGATTTTTCCCTGTGCACAGGTTTTTCACCTCCGTTCGGCTCCCTTTTCATAGCCAACAAATTTTTGAACTGTTAAGATGTAATCAATGTCGATAAATATATAAACATTATCTTGCGTAGTAGTTTCCTAATGATTGATCTCTGATAATATTATTATAGACTAGTGTTTACTTACTCCTCTAAAAATACACTGCATCTGTGCACAGGTAGTAGTCTGAGAGTTGAAATCTTATACTCTGATCTGATCTGAATGTAACTGGAATGATGTACAATAGCTGAGAGAATTAGTGGAACGGATTTTATTTTTGGCATTTTCCTTGGCGGCGGGAAGAATGAGGAAAATTTAATTTATTGTGAATTGACTAGATTTTTGTACGAGCCCTGTTTGACTACGACCCTTTGGAGGATGAGCTGATTCCGTGTGCACAAGCTGGGATTTCCTTCAAAATAGGCGATATTCTGCAAGTGATTTCAAAGGACGACCCCCATTGGTGGCAAGCGAGACTGGACACCCCTGCCACTTCGGCCTCCTCCACGTCATCAACATCTTCAGGTGCTTCCCTCGGCCACACGGCTGGCCTCATCCCCTCCCCAGAGCTACAGGAGAGAAGAACGATCCAGGCTGCTGCCAGTGGGAAATCTGCGGCGGGCTCTGGGGGCGGCAAGGGGGGCAAACATGTCAATAACAATGGAGTTAATAGCTTGATGAATTTCGATACGAATAGCAGCAACGGAGATGACAAGATCAGCTGTAGCCTTTTCGGGAAGAAGAAGAAGAGCGAGAAGAAAGATAAATATTCTGCTAAACACAACGCTGTGTTTGACTCCCTTGAATTAAACACCTATGAAGAAGTAGTGCGACTTCCATGTAAGCCCCCACTTTCCCTCATAGACCTACTTCAGTTGCCTTTCTACTTTTTCTTCTCTGACACGACACACTATCCCTCCTCTCTCCTTATTGCTCGCCTGAACATGACATTTCTTTTGACTCTGATCCGAACCGGCTGTGTCTGTCTCTTCTACTAAAGCAGTTTCTGTTCAACTTTTATTGGGAATGTCATGCTCCTCTCCACGCTATCTTTAAGCTCATACTTCTTGGGCTACATTTACTCTAATATAGCATTAATATATATATATATATATATATATATATATATATAGAAACTATGTAATATATACTGTCTATCTATATATGCATTCTTTATATAAGATTTTCTATGTTGTGTTGTCTGTAAGTATTAAGAAGAGCTGCTGATAGGGAAAATTCATGTTGAACAGTTGATTTTTTTTTCTTTACCATTCCAATGAGCAAATATACTTACGTAAATACTTTGCCAGGGTTGCATGGGACTGAAAGAGCTTACCTATACATACTTTTGTCTGGAGAGTCGTATTCTTTATTATTATGTTCGCTCCAGTGGACTTAACTATGTGTATATAAGTGGAAGAGGGATGATGTGTATATAGTTATTCGTATTGTTAGTCTAGATAGACAGTTGACATTAGAGTACATAGTAGGGCAGATCTGTGAAAACGGTGTAACAATTCTGCTTAGCTCCCATGTATTGTATTTCCGTTGTTTATCCATGCATGGTGAGTCTCATTGAGTTTTTTTTTGTGTCGTGTCAGCTTTCCGACGAAAAAGTTTGGTGCTACTGGGAGCTCACGGGGTCGGGCGCAGACACATCAAAAACTGTTTGATATCAAGACACCCGGATTTGTACGCCTACCCTATTCCTCACACAACTCGGACACCGAGACCTGACGAAGAAGATGGCCGCAACTATTACTTTGTGTCACACTCCAAGATGATGGCTGATATTGCAGCGAACGAATATCTGGAGTACGGCACCCACGAAGAGGCCATGTATGGTACTAAGCTAGGCACAATACGACGGATTCATGCAGAAGGTAAAGGTAAAATCATTTTAGTCTTACTGTCAGGTTAGTTACTGTTTACATGTCTCAAGTGTCACTCTAATCGTGTCATTCTCTTCACATTCCAATGAATCTTTTGGCAGGTCTTGTCGCGATTTTAGACGTCGAGCCTCAAGCGATGAAAATCCTTCGGTGTGCAGAGTTTGCTCCTTTTGTTGTCTTCATTGCTGCTCCTGCGCTCAACACTGTGGCTGATGTGAGTATAGAATTCATTTTCCCTGTTTAAACTGAGTTTTTGGATGTATTTCGTGAATTAATTATGTTTCGACATAAAATGTTGTGAGGAGTGGCTAGTAATTAGAGGGTAATATTATAGCAATTATGGCGGGCGGGTGGGATGTAGACTAGTTTATTAGACTGTTCGTTCTATGTAGCCAAGTAATTGTAAGTCAATATTTACTTTTGTGGGGAAGTAGGGCTTTGGTAAATAATGCAGTGATCACGTCCTAAAAGAGAAGGGGTTTTAAAATGTGGTGATCGTGGAAATGTTTAATGAGAGAGTTGTGCAAGAGAGATGAGACTAACGACGTGATGAAATGAATGTTTCAGTACGACGGAAGTTTGGAGCGGTTGGTAAGAGAGTCGGAGATTCTTCGGAAGGCATACGGACATCTCTTCGATATGGTGATAGTGAACAATGACATCGAAGAAACCATCTCTATTTTGGAAACGACCATGGAAAAGATTCACTCCCAACCTCAATGGGTTCCTGTATCTTGGGTTTATTGACCAACGAGTTCATCCATGTAATTTTGGATTTTTTGGACATTTGCTCTTGGTTCTATATCTGTTCCTCCTAGATTATTTTTGACGGGAATTCGAACACGAGGCAATATGCAGAAATGCATAGTCGCAACGCAGCAATTAAGATAATTATCCCTTAACCCCTCACCTCATAATAATAAATAACATAAAACTAGCTCTGGTAAAAAGATAAGAAAATATTACAGTCATCTTCAGATCAGACAGATCGTAAAAAATATTTAGTGACTAAAATTTTGAACTGAAGATTGCGTGTACAGCTGAGCCAAGTTGGGAAGACGCAGAAGCTTACATACTTACATATAAAAATACTACATTATACTTAACTTACGATTTAGAAAGCAATTAGTTGACATAAACTACTAACTAAACTACTGAACAGTATCTACAGTGTGATGGATTATATTATTATTGATTATTATACTATTGCGTAAAAAAAAGTAATACTTACATACATACCTAAGACAAGTAAAATCGTTAACAACCGTACTGTAACTGTGTAACTGATTAACTAAATACTACATACATACATAATAGTAGGTAACAATTAACTATGTACATGTATTACTTAATTATATTAAACTTCATGCTCAAAGTCAGTCTGTCAATTCATTATACGGTTATGATTTACTACGTACTAATTAACTTTTTAACTAGTGAAGGAGAGATTGAGACATACATACACAACAAACATAAAATACAATACAAACAAATCAGTCGTTATTAATGCCGCAGCGTGTACTGACACTTGCTATAAATGTAATCTAACAGGCAGGAGAAGTTAACGGAATCGAATTCTGATCTTCCTCGACACCGACAAGTCGACAAAGGTCACTCACTACTCAGCTATAGGAGAAAGGCAAGTCGGAAACAACAAAATACAGTTTGTAGTTAATAGATTTCATTTTTCCAATCAGTCAAAACATTCTAAAAAAACCATTTATACTGTAGGACGGAAATCAACTATTCTAGCATTTTCGACATCTCACTTTCTAATTGTGTATGACAGTGAAAGGAAAACAGATGTGCCCAAGTACACTCACACCTTACGTCACAGCAAAAGTCAGTCTCACTCACACGTAGCAGCAGCGCAAATCAACATACAAGGTAGTCAGCTATATGGACATCTCATTCATTAGCCATTCTTTATCTCTTACACCACACCTACAATCTTGTCATGACATGTATGTACATTAATAAATCCATATGGAAAACAACACTTTTCTACTGAATCCAAAAGAAATGCCTAATTACTTGGACTTTCTCCGACTTTCTCCATCCCATAATCCCGACAAGTTTTCGATAGAAACGTTTTTGTTTACTGTATATCAAGATATTAGCCAAAGTGAAAGAGAAAAGGAATAAAAGCAATCGAAATTCAACGAGGACTTAATCACATGCACCGTTGTAACTTATGAAACTGTTTAAAAAAAATTCCAAAAAATCTATTTCTAAATGGACACATCTTAATACATACATGCCATGCATTACACACATCACAAAAACCAGTCGACTTCTACTCTCTCGTGTGTGAAAGTGTATTTATTACGTATTTTCACTGTAGTCCTTCAGAGAAAGTTGCAACCTCGTTAGTTACTGACACCCAGCAATAATGTATTTTCAATCTGCTCTAAAAAGAAAAACTCAAGTGAAAGAAAACCAAATGAAACGATACCAAAAACCACATAATAGAAAGGATCACATCACATCTACACAAAAGTACGTATAGAGAAATTAATAATTAAAAAGATTAATAACTACTACTTGAACTTCCCATTCCATCATCATTCAGGAGTTTCGAACCTTTTCCATTATTGTTATCTCACACATCATCCTTTACATGGTACCTTAATATTTGTATTTATATTACTATTGGTTAAAAAGAACCTATTATTCCTGTTCCTAATAAGTAATGATATGGAATTTGCGTAAAAAAATATGTTATGGTTAAATTGTAGTTAAATGTACCTTTTTTTACCTTTTACCTTTATATTAAATTATTATAGTTTCTCTGTGGTAAATGGGAATAAATAAGGGCTGTTTACTCCTGTCTTTTCTTTTGCTCTTACTTATGATAATAGGGAGGCGAGAAAATTGTATGGAGTTGGTGTGCATGCTTTTTTTTGCCATGTTATTTTATCCGATGAAAAAATGATAGTTTAGCAGTTACTTTTACTATAAGTTAGTGAGAAGTTATGTACTATGTAGGTATAGTCTGGATGTAAGTATATACTGCGAGAAGGAGTGAGCCAAAGTTATCAGTTGTAAGATAAGACCTACATATTTAACTATAATTGAGTACATCACTGTACATTACTACAACACAGAAACGGGAAATGATAGCCAAGAAAATTACTCTAAGTAAAGAAATAAGAATAATACATACATAACATACATACATAAAATACCTACAGCTAAAAAACAGAATTACATGATGAAGTGCAGAAGAATATGAGGAAATGTAGGTAAATGTAATTTAAACTTTACATTTTTGTGAATACAAAAAAAAACAAATATGTGTACGAGGTGGGACTTGCATTAATATACTAATATTCTGTCTGTACTACTATTATAGTACACATACATCTCCGAGAGTACTGATTGTGAATTGAATGGAGTTATTTTTGACGCGGAGTCGGCAGTGAAAGCAAATCTCACAGGCTATGGTATAGTAATATGAAAAATGAATTATTACATTATGCATACTAACTATATTATAGATATATACGTATAATATACGTATATATAAAACCTCTCTTCTACTCTAGCATTCTCTATCTCCTTCTCTGCTATTGCGAGTCAGAAGAGAAAAGATAGCTTTTTTTATTCAACAAAAGTCAGTTGTCATTATCATGTCATGTCAGTTTGAAACTGTTATGTGTGTATGTAATGTAGGTATCCACTTACTTTCGCCAAGCGTGTTCTTAGGTACTGTAATACGGGAATTTTTCAGGACTAGCTCATTCATTTATTATGTATACTATTATATTATTATTAGATTATATTATACTTAATTTATTGTGTGTGGACTGTGTACCTTGTTATATTTGCCATTGTTATTATTATGATTCACTCCTATTTCATGTTCATTATTAATATTAATATATTAATTAGTTTTCTTTTCCTTCTCCATCTTTTCAAATCATACTGTAATGTAATGTAACGATAAATAATGAGGTGAGGTGAGAAGGTCTCGGGTGTGACTGGATAGGGTATACTTCAAAAAATGCACTTGTTAATTATATTATAATAGTAATCTCGTAAATGTATCGTATCGTGTATATAAAATGCATACATACATTATACATACACATAAATAATATATTATCTGTTCCGTTTTCTGCGTCAGTATTTTAGCAATTGTTAGTTCAAACATTTTTGAATCAACTAATCCCATCAACACTTTAAAAAAGTAGTTAATACATGACATAAAGTAGATATAATAGAAAAGTACTAATTATTATTAAAAGTAATACTAATAATGAACACATTTTGAGAGTGATTTTTGAAAGGAAAACTAAGTATTCATAAATAAAAATGGAGACTCAATAAAAAACTAACGTGTTTTTCTAGATGCCATTCAATTCCTTCGATAGTCAACATATTTCATATAAATACTCACACTAAACCCCTACTTTATGTTTATCCTGCGATATAAACTGCCTCATTCCAATGTGAACGCTCTTTTCCATTGAAGAAAGCAAGGGGAAAGTTCTACAATCATGAAATGTGCACCGTTATTAATGGAAAATAAAAATGAAGGATCGTTATTCAACTCTAAAGTAGTATACTTATATATTTATGCCCATTTTTATACTTTAATCTTACATAGTATAGATAGAGAATACAGATAACAGATAAATAAACATCCGCGTACATTTTTCCATCAATTTTACAAGTCCCACTATTCACAAATCCTACTTACGTATAGAATATTAGTAATATTTTCCTGTCATAAATGCTAAATCTTTTTGCGTTTACTTTCTCTGGCTTTTACTTAGCTGGATTTTGCTGAAAATATCAGTTAAAACGATTTCCGAGTACGCAGAACGTTCAAGAACTTTTACTACGATATTTTTAAGCTGCTTGTAGCCTTCATTACTTTTCTGATCAGTTCTTAGGAGTTTTCCGACTATTTCTGAAAATGTTAGATAAACGACACGTCAATATAA
Source organism: Tomocerus minor (assembly GCA_009936455.2). Taxonomy (NCBI): domain Eukaryota; kingdom Metazoa; phylum Arthropoda; class Collembola; order Entomobryomorpha; family Tomoceridae; genus Tomocerus; species Tomocerus minor. The sequence continues at coordinate 40,208 of JAAAYG020039927.1, forward strand.
CGTGATTAGTTTTATATTAATGTATTAACTGTAAATTACCTTTTTCAGTTTTATTCAACTGCTCTTCGTGTTTCGTCACATCAAAAATATACTGCAAGTAACTAAGTTGCTTGTACAATTTTTCCGCCTTATAATCCGTTAGAATCAATGCAGTCTTCTTACAAGTTAGACAAAAATCAAGACCATACTTCGTTTTGGTATTCAAAAGAAAGCCATTATCAATGTAATTGCAACTGGGATCTTCGCAATAGTGCATATTCTGAAATTTGAAGTAGAAAACTATTAAGTAATACAATCCACCACTTATGATATTACTAACTAATGTAAAAAACTTATATTTAAAAAACAAACAAACCTTGTAATATTTTCCAACGAATTTTCTCATGAAAAGGGTTAATTTGTTGCCTATATTGTCAATGTAATTGTACGGAGCGGTGCTACATCCAGGACAAGAGGCAAGAAACGGTCTGATTTCATTGTCCTGAAATTTCAATAATGAAATTAAACATCAAGTTACCTATTCGCCTAAAATTGACTATCAATTATGAAGATGAAACTTTGAAACTTACAGAGCCCACAAATGGCGATTCGACAACAATAGTTTGACCGCAACCGCTTGTTTGACACTGAAAAGAGAATCGTTCACACTCTTTGTACTTTTCCTTCTCAGTTTGTTCTCCAAGTAAGTTATCTTCATTATGCTCATCTTCCGCGAACCGTCGTTTCTTGAAACTCGAAGGATCCATGCCTAACGATTGTGCAATTTGAGCAGGATCAAGTCCAGGAATCGGTTCACAAATACGAGAAACAACAGGATGTACTTGCTGTGCCAAATAGTAGTTCGCATCTGGTTTCAATACTTTCGAGGCTTCTGGATCTGTTTTGATATTTTCGGAGTTTTGCTCTGCCTTAACTTTTATGTCTGCTTGTTGAGACTCTTCTAACTCCCGAGGGTGATGAGCTAATCCATCATTACAAAACATGTAGGGAACAGTGTCACCACCTTTAAACTTCTTTGTCATTTTTCCACTTTTGTTCATTCGAAGAGCGACTTGAACATGATAAAGACCTTGGGCAGATTTATATTCTTCTGGTGCCTTTGCTAATTGTTTCGTTATAGTAAGATCTTTGACTGAAACATCTTCAGCACGAAGTTTAGCAGCAACATTCGACAAAATCTCACAAGATTTGAAAACCTTATCATCCAGCGATTGCTCTGTCATAATTTCATCCAATATTAGTTTTGCTGTGTTTCCTGCTATTGGAGCCCAATCACGACGAACCATATCCAAGCCTTTTAATTCCATAACTTGTTCAATCTCTGAAAAAATTGAAACAGTTACTCTTGATATCAATTAAACTCTCAATTATCGCTACAGTATTGAGATTATGCCTACTTATTACGTAGTAGTATTTAACTATAAAGATTTAAATTGTTGGTTTGCTATACCTCCATTTGATTTCTGGTTGTAGAGCAAAGCCGCGTATTTCTTTTTCTTCAACAGTAGCAAGAACCGGAATATTCCATCGATTTCCAATTCTAATAATTTGTACATTTTATTTACTTCCGTTTTTATTTTAGTTCCTATCTGATACACTTTATCCATCTCTTGTGTGTTTGAGTTGATCATCAATGAATCTGTATCTCCGTAAATAACCTCAAATCCCATGTTTTCGACAACATCCTTTGTTTTAAGCAAAATTTCTCGTCCTTTTCCTGTAAATTTCCAAATAGTTTATGATTATTAACTTATAAATTAAAACGTGCAACAATTTCTTTGAGTATATTTGAGTTGCACTTTGAAAATATAAAAATATTATACGCATACCTGTAACAAGTGCAGCAAGTTCTTTAGCGTAGAATCTGGAAAACTTGAATCCAAGACATCCATACATAGAGTTTGCGGTGAGCTTCAAGGCTTTTTGACGAATGTCGTATTGTCGCATCATATCCGGAGCAACACTTTCATCTTTCATCAATCTTTTTACTTGTCGACGACTTTCTACCAATTTACGAATTTCTTCTGGCAAAACACCACTAGGTTCATTTACAGCTTCATCAGAACCAGCAGAAGTTGTAAAGCAAATATTGAACTCTTGGATGATTGAAGGATACAGAGAATTGAAATCCATCAAAACAATGAAATTATCATAGAAGCCCTTCTTAGGATTCAAAACCAGTCCTCCAATGTATGAAGGTCCACTTGACTTCTTTTCATCTTTATTTTTTTCTTCTCCGTCTTCACCTACTCCAACTGCGCCTGGTTCTTGCTTAATTCTACGATTAAATGGCTTGAACTTATCCGGAACTATGTAGCCTTTTGAGTAAAAGGCATGTAAAAGCAAGAACTCGTTACGTTCGGCACGACCACCCAACAGCGTACGCGAAAGTGTATTTCCTGTACCAAAAAATGTCTAGCATTAGAATTATACGTTTAATTATTGTGTATTTTGTAGAATATTATATATCACTTAAGATTTAGGTATTGCCAACCTGCTATTGTAGTTATTTGAAGAGCAAGGGGCAAAACTTGCAATTGATCGACGAGTCTTATACAAGTGACAGCTTGAGTCATTCCTGAGTTCTTCAAAAAATTCAGTCCATAGGAAGAATCGAATAGTTCCTTTATTTCCGGTCCTGACAAAGTAGCAAGATTAGCAACCTTGTCCTCGCTCATGTCGAGAAGTTGGGAAGCTAGCGTAGGCAATTCATAGGATCTAGCTCGTATTAATTCTTTTGCAGATATTTTTATATCACACATGAGACGACCAGCCATTACAGCACGATAATCCAATGCTTTGTTGCTCTGTCAAAATTTTAATAATTAGATTTCCTTTTTAATTAATAAATATTAATGAATAATTATGGTATTAGTAAGCATACTTTTCCCATGTGAGATGAACGCTTCAATCTTCCTATTCTTGACCAATGGGGAACCCTGTGGGTGATTAACTGCATAATGAGTAATTCATAGTTGAGATCATGACCAACAAACACATCAGCATCATATTGCTGCAGTTTAGCCAAAAGACATCCCAAAAGTGCTCGTTCGGAATCCATTTTCGAAGTTTGACGATTAGTCGTTACTTTTTTGTCAACATCCAACGGCCATACCTCTCCAGGGGGCTTATTGAACACTTTACGAATGTCACATATAATAATAAGATATACAATAGAACGATATACAAGCAAACAGCTACAAATACGAAATATAATATATATATATATAGATATAGATAAAACTTACGAGCAAAATGGTCCTTGAAATATTGCCCTTCTTTCAACTGTGCATGAATTTGGAAATTAGGAAAGACAGCTGCTCCAACGAAGACAATGGTATCCTTTTTGGAAACTGGATCAGTAACACTTTGCACATTCAATGCAACCAACATCAGCGGAGGAGTAGGCCACGTATTGTTGATATCGAGTGTCACGTCTTTCGTTTCGCATGTAAACTAAAAGACATTAACAAAGTTAATTTAATTACGGTTAATTACTTGATCATCAACAAAAATCATTTAAACCACTCTAATAAAAGTAAAAACCATTCACTCGTATTTTAACATTTAATTCTTAATGATTTCATACCTCAAATTTACACCAAGAGTGCTGCTGACCACTTTCAACTTTAACAGCATTTGAGATTTGCAGCCAAGAAGGGCCTTTGAATTTCTTTTCCAGCAAGAAATTCTCCATTAATGGGGATGATGCTCCAAAAACGCGAGAAAATGTTTTTCCACTAAAGTCGCCTGGTAAAGGAGGAAGAGCGCCCTAAATTCCATAAAACAAAAAGTTAATTTTCCATAAGCTGTCACTACAGAATATTTTGATGATATGTCTTACGGAGTAACGTATCTCCATATATTCAGCAAGAGGTGGAACGTCTTTCAGATCAAAACAATATTTCTTCTCGGTTTTCCTGGATCTGAAGTTCTGAATTTTGAATTTAGGGGCTACTTCATTACTGAATTCGTTGTAAATATCCATTGTAGAAACAGGGGATCCATCTTCTCCCTAATGAACAAAATAAATTAAATTAGCAACCAAAAAGTTTCTAAAACATTTACTAAATCTAGTCCTTACCTGCGTCCGAGGAAGCAAGTAGATAACACGGTCCAAATTTTTGACAATGATGCAACAGCTAGCAAATTTGTTAGCCGATACAGCAATCTTTCCAAATAAATACAAGACTCCTGGATTTTTTGGTTCTTCAAACATGTCCAGCCAGTAAAATTTGATTGTCTGTACAATGATATTTGTATCAAATTGTAGTTGCATAAGAAATTATATTAATAATTGATCGAGTACTGAGGAACTTACTTGATTTCCAGAATCATCAATTATTGTGCAGGAATCGTCGACAATATCATTCATGCTAACTTTAATGTCCTCTGTTTGCATCATCCCCATTTCTTCAAAGTTGTCATTTGCATTGAGTTGGAATTTTTGATTGATTCCACGGGACGATGAAGGTACCTCAGATTTAATAACATTAACAACAGGATTTACTTCCTTACTTGTCGACTGCTGGTGGCTGACGCTATTTGTTGAAATTGTTTCTTTAGGCTCCACTTTCGGTTCGATCAATTCTATATCGAAGTCCATATGGTCATCAAACCCATCATTAACGAAATCATCAGGTTCTTCCTTTATTTCAATCGGTTCACGGACCACATAGGGAGTAAACTTTCTCTTCGGTGCAGCAGGCGAACATTTCTTATAAGAATCATTTTCATCTCTTATTTTTCCAGACAGAAAGCTATCATTGTTTTCAGATTTCTTTAGAAGTTTGAATCCACCAGACAGCAATTTGGGCTTTTTCTCTTCGTGCAGTTCTTGCATTAGTTCGTCTAAATCTTCATCGGCTTTGGAGGTGGTTGGTTCATTTTCATCCCGTTTCCGTTTAGTGGGCATATTGCTCCACATGTCACGAATGGACCTAATACCTGCCTTCTGAGTTTCTTTTTCTGCTTTAGAAAGTTTCTTCTCTTCCTTTCTTCTTCTGTTTTTCTTGGAATCCCCATCATCGAATTCATCGTCAACAATATCGTCATCAAAAAGTTCATGTCCATTTTCATAATACGCTCCTGAGAAAATAATACAACAGTTTGATTGCAGAAACATCTAAAATAGGATGATAAAGATAGCTCTATATTGTCAGATCTTAATTTACAAAACAATGTACATACCTGACCCATCATCAACAATCCAATCATCTTTGAGTCTTTCATGAACCTTTTTGGAGTACGTAGCTTCATCCACAACATCATAAACAGAATCTACATCTCGAATCTTAAAATGCAAATGAAAAATCGCGTAGATAATTTTTTTTACTTTCTTACTATATTATATTGTATTGAATTGTACACATATTATATATATATATTAATAGCACATAGGCAGAAATTACCTCGTATTTGTTCTTTGCTCCTCTTAAATTTTTCAGTTTTTCCAAAGCAGCATTTCTACCAGATTTATCCGAACGGTCTCGACGGCCTCGTGTTCGGGCTAATGACCCATCTTTTCCATCGTCATCTGTAAATATATTAGATAATAGCGCATTAATAAACACCAAAATTAAAATATACTTACACTTAATAACCAAAAAGGTAAGAATAAAATTTTTCAAAAATGTAAAGGCTAAAATATTACCACTCATGTTGTTTTCTTTCCTTGGGGAATGAAACCTTGAGCCTGAAAAAGTTTTTACAAAACCAGATCTGGACCGATCTGAGAAAACAATAGCTTTTACACTTTGAAAAGTAGCAAAACAAAAAACGTGTCAGTGTCACATAATACGTGGCTTTTAACAAAACAAAATCAAAAATTGTCAATAAACTGTGCACATGAAAAAGACTTTCATTACTTGAGTATCAATCCCTCGCCCGCTCTAGCCAAAGCAGCTCACTGCCCTTTCCCATTTATCCTTGCTTCTTTGTTGCTCTCTCTTCTGTCACACAAATGCTTGTGTTTCCACCGCACACCTGTTCACTTCTATTTCATTGAGACTTGAGACATGAGACGATTCTTTTTGGGAAGTACATTTATATCATTTGTTTGTATGTGCTAAATATTCTTTGGCTTAGCTATTTAGTTTATGATAATTTCATATTCCAAAACGTTTATATGATGTTGCAATATATAAGTAATATGTACCTAATAAGACTAATAAACTAATTTTGTAATCTCAGTAGTCTCTCTATGCTGCCTTTTCAAATCTTCAATTTAATATTTTTTTCCAAAATATGCAATATGATATTAAGTTTGTGATGACAAATGCAAATATTTGTTAAAACATTAATTTATTCTCGTCATAATAGGCAGGTAAATTAATATCGTGCAAACAATTTGGAGTTTGTTTGCATTAATTCTGCCAACTTTCGTTTGCTAACCTCCAGTTCTTTCTTGGCTTTCTCCATATTTTTACGAAGTCGTTTCTTCCCCTTCCCCCCGCTGCAAAAGAATCAAAGAGTAAAAAATAAATTAAAAGCTAATATACTAAAACAATCGAATACTAATCTAGTTTCGTTGTAATGGTTTATACTTAATATGACTTTTCTTAATGGCTCAAATCAAAAACGTTTGTCAATTTCCGTTCTGTAACATTTAACTTTTTAGCATGGTGATAATGGTTAATATCTGATAAACATTAAAAATGTAACTAGAGGTTAGTCCATTAAGAAACAACCCATTTTATTGGTTTTACCTATGATCTTCATCTGAATCTTCATCCGATGATGCTAAATCCAACTCTTTTCTAGCTTTGTCCATCCAGTTCATATCCGCAAATTTTTTTCTTAGCATATGTTCGAATTTTTCAACATTACAGGCTAAGTCAACTTGCGTTTTAAGTTCTCGAAAAATCTTTCCATCAACTTGAAAGTCTGGTAGCATCTCATCTACTTGTGCAAATGATACAATGCAATTAAAAGCTGATACATTTTATAAATTGATACAAACTGAAGTATGAACGCATAAAAATTAAATATTTTGATTCTTGAATTTCATAAACTTATATTTACCTCGCCCTAGAGATCGAAATATATTCCAAAACGTGGTAGTCTCATCCGGTTGAACCAGAATAACGGCTAATCCATCTTTTGATACTCTAGCTGTCCTTCCACTTCGGTGGATGTAACTCTGTAACGAGAACAAAATGATGAGCATTTAGTACCATTAACATAAAATGTCAATAAATTGTAAATAATTAATCTGTGTAATTACCTCAGCAGTCTTAGGTACTTGATAATGGATAACAAACTGAATATCCTTAATGTCTAAACCCCGAGCTGCTACATCTGTACTTATCAAAATCCCATTTTTGCTTTCTGTAAAACGTTCTAAATTCCTAAGTCTCTGCTTTTGATGCATTTCCGAGTGTAAAGGTAGAGTTTCGCAGTTCAAATGAAAGAATAAATTGGTAAGTCTTCTAACACAATTTATACTGTTGGAGAAAACAATTGTTTTCCCTGGATGTTCTAGGAAGAAATAGTAGAGATAATAATCTTTCTGATTTAATTGACATGTTATTTGCATTTCTGTCAAAGAATCTGCTGTTCCTTTCTTGCTTGTTATGTCGACAATTTTAGGATTCTCTCTAACTCCCACCATGTTCATCATCTGAGTTAATTTTTCTTTCGAAGTTAATTTCTTCGGTTGTTTTGACTTTTTGACGTTTCCTTTGTTTAATCGTTCTGGTGGTTCATGAGTAAAAGATAGAGTTGCAGAAAATACGAAGTTTTGTCGTTCTTTACTCACTTCAGGATCACTATTTAACACCCCAAATATTCCTTCTAGTTCTTGAAAGTGACCTTTCTCTACCATCCTGTCTGTCTCATCAACAGCCAAGTATCTATAAAATGTAATAATTTTATTAGATACAGAAAAAGCTTTTATTCAACAACAGAATAATATGGATATGTGAGGGAATAGCCCTGCAATTTCAAAACAATCAAATAAAACTAGATATTTTTAATTTGCTGCTTCAATTAGCCTTACCTTATGTTACTTATGTTGGACAGACATTCGTTACCTTCCTTCATCATTTCCCATAATCTCCCAGGAGTGCAAACAATTATATCCGGAGATGTTTTCAATAGCCGTTCTTGCTTTTGGGATGATAATCCACCAACAAGTATCATAACCTAAATATAGTCAGTAAACTTGACATTAATAGTTAGTAAACGAAATAACACATCTCTTACAAGAGTGACCTTTTCCATATAGCTGACACTCACGAACCAAGTGAAACTTTCAGGGGTAAAATCGGAACGCTGATTTAAAAAATGAAAGAATTGGTGTACAAATTTCATGGATTTCTGAGATAAGCACCGAAAACCCCGAAAAACTAATTTACTTTGCTGCATTATTTTGGATATGTTTCTACATATAAATATATTATTTTCGATAATTACACTTGAACTTCCGCTTTATCAGTTTTTCTTCGTTTTTGCAATGACCTGCGTGTATACCACTACTTCAGGAAAACCCCACTGATATTTCCTGCTGTAACACTTGAATCGCAACATTCCTGACTGTACTTTAAATTGGCCCGAAAATTGGTAAGTATTGAATGTCAAATGTAATATGCAGAATGAACCGAGGTTTACACGTAGAAAGACACACCAAATAATGCGGCCGGAAAAGGTCTACCTTATTTAGTAATATGAATAATAATTGATAATACTTACAATAACAACAACTACATGTAAGTAACTATATCTGATACCTTGAAGGTCGGGAAATAATTTTCATAGGATAGGAGTTTTCAGAAATGTACATAATTTTTGTTTCCCAAAAATTTCTCGTTGAATTACTTTACTGTGTCTTAAGACAACTTCTTTTACAAATAATAAATAATTTTAAAAAGTTCGTTTGGAAAATATGGTCGTTTTTAATTTTTTACTTCGTCTTTCCCTTCTAAGCACTTTTAAGTGTCCCCGGCCGTCCGAGAAAATCATTTCCCGACCTTCAAGGTATCAGACATAGATATACATAAAAAATTGTACTTACATTTATATCCGAATGTTTTGAAATTGCTACAATATGATCTCTGATTTGCGAGGCTAGTTCTCTAGTAGGTGTCAAAACTAATGCGCTTAAATTCCCGGTCGATCCGTTCTTCCTATCGTTTAAAATGCCACTGATTATTGGAATTGCGAATGCTAATGTTTTTCCACTTCCCGTTTCTGCTGCCCCAACGATGTCCTTTTTACCAAGTATTGCTGCGGGTAAAGTCAGGGACTGAAATAATAAATGGCAATTTGTAACGTTTTTAAGGTGAAACACAAAATATTTCTACGATGGGCTTTACAAATCTAAATATATTATATCGGGGTTAATAAACATTAAACTGCCTAAATGACTGACAGTTACAAGCCTAACAGATTATTACCTGTATTGGAGTGGGATTTACGAAATTCAAACTTTTAAGAGACAATAATATTGTTTCCGGAACTCCAAGTTTAGTCCACTCTTCAAGAGACACGTCATATTCTTCCTCACTGTCGTTTGGACCATTGCCTTCCGTTTCCTGCTCATCTACGGTCATCTTATCTGTGTGTTTTACACCTTTAAAAATACATTATTAAAAGACATAAATAAAGACGTGTGTCTACTGTAACATGTTCAAAATTGTTTGACAAAGCATTCACGTATTTTAAATATAATTAGTTGTAGAATATTTGATCGATAAATTATTGATTATTGCACATCAACGCTTTTTGAAATAAATAATGATTAAACTCTAAGTTTTTTTATTATTGACATTACTAATACTATTGCTTATTTTCTTTTGCATAATATACCTTTGTTATTCTTCTTTTTATTTTTATTTTTTGCTTTACTTTCTGGTTGTTCATTTTCTTCTAAAACTGTCCAAGACGAAGTTGATCCTACGGATGTTATAGTGGAATCAGGGTCATAGTCACACTCCTGACTCGACACATCTTCACTAGCCTTTTTCTTTAATTTTTTCTTCCTTTTTACCTCCGATTTACTTGCGACTTCTTCGTCGCTACCACTATAATTATCGTTATCGCTTGTAGATTTTCTTTTCTTACTGTCTTCCGTGCCTAGAATGAAAACAGGAATGTAGCGGTTTCATAGTAAGTGCTTATAGTATTGTTATATAGCTTAAAATTAAAAGATATTAAATATTTAATATTAAATATTAAATAAAATTAAATCTACTAGTACTGTGTCCCAAGCGGCAATTATCTGATTGATAACAGTAAATAAATCTAATCTAATATTGCTGTTTTCTGAAATAGCACTTTTAAATAGCATATTTCTATACTACATATACTGGTAAATGAAAATGTGACCTAAAGATTAACTTTCTGTCAGCATAAAATTACTATTTATTTCGTCAGTTGTGTTTACCTGGTTTCTTGACTATTTGATAATCCGTAAGAACCTCCAAGGAAATAAGGTTTTCAAATTCTTTATCACCATAAAATTCTTCGCCGATAGGAACTTGGTCCCATTTGTCAGACTTTTTTCCTTGACCCTTCTTCTTTTTCATTTTTTCAGTTTTGGACCTACGATTACAGACTCATGGAATCATCTTATTCTTAATTAAACCATATTTTATGTTGGTCAACCTTAAAAATTATTACGTTAGTTTCAAAATCAAAACCTACCTTAGCAATCCTATGAGCTTATTTTACTGTGTATACGCAGCGAACTTCAATACTTCGATTTAATTTGGTTTCAGTCTCAGTTCATCACCATACCATATCACATTATGACGGTAAAAAAGAAAACATGCTTGCAGGTAGATTTCCGAAATAAATTTTCCCGCATTGGGGTCACATTACTAACACATTGAGCTCCTTCACTGACACAAAGTACATCCCCCAGATCTCCCATTGGCCAATGATTCAATGCGACTATTATTACGCTAGCCTACTGGATGGCTTCATAAATCAGCTGTACATTTGTTTATTTATGCTTGATGCATTGTACATTTCCAGCATACAAACCACATGCCTTCTAAAGTCTTGCTCTCTTTGCTTTGGTTCTCCTCTCATTCTCCAGTATAATCTCAATCTCAATCTTTGTCCGGGATTTTATTATAAGCATTTATGGAAATTGATGACTGTAGACTAATCTTGGAAAATTCTTGCAAATTGAATATAATTCGTCCATGGCTTACGTACGTGGAACTGTGAAAGTCAAAGTAAAATTGGACTTTATTAACACATTTTCATGAGAGTAATAAAATTCATCAAGGCCGGATCCAGAAATAAACAGGGGGGCCGAAGCCAAATACATGTTATTGCAGTATTTACGAACGCTATAATTCGTGCTTCGAAAATTTTGCGGTTTAAGGCGATAAATTGATGAAAAATAGCTAATTTCGCGCGAAGCGCGGCAAATTTTGAGGGGGGGGCGCTCCCGGTGGGCCTCCCCTCTGGATCCTGGCTGATGAAATTCCGAATGTCATACCCTGGAAGTTCTCAAATCTGGGCTTCTATTCTGGAGAAGCCTATTCTTCACTCTATCGTTTACCTTCTTCTACCCACACTGAACTATAATAAATTATTAAATACTGTTATACCTAGCATCCTTGTCTAGAACTCATTTCCATGTGCTCTGCTTAAAAATGCCGTCAACTTGAAGGACGGATGGATTGAATGTAAGTATAGCCAGTACTGTCTATTCTATCTTTTATTATGAACCTAAGTAATTCAGGTAGGTGCTTGAAATGCAAAATTCACTAATAAAATATGCTCAAAGAATAACTTAAAAGCCACAAACTTTGGTTATGAAAGTATGAAATCCTATCACATTGTGAATATTCTTTGCAGCACTCATTATTAAGCATTGAGAAATAGGCAATTAAGACAGCAAGGCATTTTTATTAGCCCGATATTTTTCATTATTTATGAAAATAATAAATGCATTAATTCATATTCGGACTCTGCAAAATAAAAATCTTTGTTGTGAATTACTTTGATAGCTTTGTTTGCCGTAAGACAATGACGGTTTTCCTACACACTACATATTAGTATTATCTTTTACGAACTACAAATTACGTAGTACATGTAGTCGAACCGCGTAATAGAATATTAGGTAATTAATATACTTTAATTTAGGTACACTATGTTATTGGCCTTCATCATTAGAAGATTGATCAAGATCAAACATACAATTGTTGTACAATACATATAACTTATAACAAACATGCAATCAAAGATACAAACATACTTGTCTTCCAAAAACCCTTTATAATAGTATTACATCTTTACTTCTTACCTAGATTAAACTTACTTGTATATAATTTAATACGTATTTGCATAATATTGTATTGCTTATAAAAACAGTCATTCATTTATAGTCTTACATTATACTCTACATTTCAAAAATTATCCACAAAGAATAATTGATACAATTTCAAAATTATTTTTAACCAGAATATTTAACCATTCTCATTCCAAAGCTAAAAACCACGAGTCATTTCAATTTAAAGTAAAGTTCTCCCTTGTCATTATACAAATACAATACAACTAGGATCATGAAGTATGAAGATAAATATCTAATTGGCTACAATAATTTAGTTATTAATAATAATTTAGTTTAAAGACGTTCGCGTTTCTTTATCGGTCTTTTACTGATGTATTTGTTAATCACATCTAAAATAAGTGGCTTATGATCCAGAATCTTGATCACCTGAGATCGCGATTCAGTCATCTGATCACGAATTACTTTGCACCTTTGTATATTGCCCTAGAAAAATTCAAATAAAAATTCCACATTATTTTCATGTAAATTTTATGCTATGTAGTAACAAGCCGGCATTTATTGTTAACAAATCATTAATAACCTCACCTTCAATAATTCTTGTATCCTGTTGAGATCGCGATTCACACAATTTGGTCCTACTTTATTATCCAACCCTGAGAGTAAAGTAGTAAAACTCGTTACCACATTCACCTCCATATCAATCTGCACAACATAAAAAATGCAATTTAATGACATAACACGAATATTTATACAACGCATAAATTTAAAACGTAATATTTATAAGACTTACCACTTTATCGACCTGGCAGTTCATTTGTTGTAGCTTCCAACCGGAGACTTTAGTGGTAACATTTTTCTGATTTGCTAGATCACTTACTGTAGGTCTTCTTTCATCCTTTGGTTTAACATCGCAATGCCTATGGAAATGGTTTTGTCGGGGTTTACTGGTAATTTTATTTGATTGGAGGAGAGACATATGAGGCTTCTTAATATAGTACACCATTTTGGTCGGAGGGGGTTCATCAGCCAAACCACGTCCCAGTCTTTCGCTGAAGCCATCATACATGCTTTCATTTACTAAAAAGTCACAATTATAATAAAAGCTTAATTAGTTTATCTATTTTCACAATAAATAACGGAAGTTAGACTGTAAGACAACTCTCAGTAATACAAAATAGAACGTACCAATATCGTTTTTACGGAGTCGTTTCCCGTGATAAAACGAAATCTCAGGTGATGCAGTGTCCAAGAATTCACTTGTCGTTCTATATGAGACCACCACAAATTCACTTTAAGGCTCTTATACTATTTTTATGATAACTGCAGAATATTTTTTAAATAATTCATTAAATATTAAGGGAACTTACAATTGTTGCTTTCTAGGTTTCTTCCTAGGGCTAACACAATCTTCTTTTTCTTTACACTTAATCCTATCCAAGTCTTTAGACTGCGTTTTAGCAGATGAGGAATTTCTGGGGGCTTTAGGTGGTGCTGTTGGAGGTGCAGACCTGACCATCCCATTTTGAGAGTTAGACACAGACACAGCACTGGCAAACGAACTATTACTGTTCGAGTTATTAGCAACATGGTGAAGGGTCGCGGTTAAGTCTGCAAGGCTAGTGGCACTAATTCCTATTCCTGGAGTCTGTTGCTGATGCTGAATCTGCTGTTGCATTTGAATTTCAGCAGTTTCGGAAGTTGTGGAGATGGTGGTAGAGCCGGAGCTGGAGTTTGAGCTGCACGATTGCCACGAAGACTCTTCATTAGGAGGTTGAAATTCTTTCTTTAAAATACTAATGCCACTGGAAGTGAGACTGGACTTTTCAATGGCAGTGACACCAATGACAGTGTTTTCTTTATTAGCAGCAGCGGCAGCTGCAGCAGCAGCCGCTGACGCTGATGCGGAGACGCTGGCACCCGTGCCGGCACTGTTCACAGAAAAATTGAGCGCGAGATTCCTTTGTGCCCTTAGAGGAACACTGTGACAATCAGCCACTTCTCTTTTTCTTAAAATACTTGGGCGGGGACTTAAGGTAGACTTAGCTTGACTGGGTGATTGCACTGGGGTAGATGTTGATAAAGTGTTTGTGTTCGCACTGGAACTCGTATTTGGACATGTTGTTGTCGAGGCAGAAGTTACTGGAACTGGAACACTTACACTAGAGATAGTGGAGGAAGTTGTCGTACTACTCGACCCACTAAATGTACTAATAACACTAACAGTCACACTAGTATTAATTGAACTTGAACTTGTCGTTGTACCGGTTACAGCAGGTGAAGCAGGCACTACGGGCTGTGATATTACATGCGTTGGAATCGCATGGACCTGAACTTGTGCTCCCATCGGCATCAGATGACTTTGTTGCCCTTGCGGAGCTGGATTTGGTCCACTGACTGTCACTGACGATTGGGACAGTGGCGTGAGCATTGAAATGGATGAAGGGATTTGTGGCTGGCTTCCTGTCAGCGATGTTAAGATTTGTGTGTGGGTGGGCCCGTGCTGCATAGGAAGATGTTGTGCTCCTTGGCTGTTCGACATCGGGATCGGATGAGCAAAGCCATGGGCTGTAAGTGGAATTGTCACAGTCCCGCTCTGCCCAGCTGTTGTTTGTAGATTAGGGTGTTGCGTTGTTAAAATCATTGAACCCGTAACAATACTTTTCACCTCAGGTCGCTTTTCTAACGTGATCGGCCTAGGAGGATGCTGGAGATGTGGTTGTAAAACAGCTTTGTCTAGAAAATACCCGGATGTTATCGCACCAGGACCGATACTAGTTGTTGTTTGCAGTGTGTTCCCCACTGAAACGCTTGAGTTTTGTGCGCTGGATGTATTCGTACCTGGTGGTCCATGAACCTGGACTAGGTGATGGTGGGGATGGGATTGTCCATGAGACGTCACCGTTCCGGAAGGTGTCCCAGGATGGGCAGTGGCTAATACAACATTCGTAGGCCCTGATTGGGTCGTCATTGTTGTATGTGTCGTTGCACCGGATAAACCTACAGAGTTCACTGTAACTCCTGACGAGGTAGACATGTGTTGCGCGAAAATAGACTCCACTATTGAAGTACCATCCCGCGTGACAGGAAATACTTTAGCCCCTATAGGAATTGAATTCCCTGCTGAAGCAGCGTTTAAAGATGAAGGTGTCATTATTAAACTAGTTCCACCTTGTCTTGACGCCACTGCTACAACGGGTGAGCTGGTGCTTGGATTAAGGTTTGCTAAAAAAACAAAAATTCAACCAATTAATCAACAAATCTAAAAAAAAACTAATTTCGTCAGTTTCTTATTTTTAGAATGTGTGCCAATTTCGTATCGATTCCGTACCCTTACCATTAGTAGACAAAGTTAAACACAATCTAGGCATCGGTGTGAGAGTTTGTAATGCATGCGGAAGCTTCTGTGCATTTATTAGGTGAAGATTGGCTCCATGTGTAGGCTGTATCACCTTTTGCACGTTTCTAAAACACAAGTAATCATTTTCATATTTAATCATATCATATACGTGTATCTATTGCTACTGATAACTTTACTACTAACCTAATTTGACTAATAGGACAACATGAAAAAATAAGATACAAGATTATTTATAAATTATGAACTTACTGATTGACGGCATTGGTGTTGGCAGTAGGAGGTCTTTGTTGAATTGGAAGGTTGGTTAGATTTGTGGCCCTAATTGTAAATGGGGCCAGAGCAACTGAAGCGCCCGTATTTGTACTTCCTTGGGGATGAAGGGATCCTGCACGAAGGTTAACAATCGGAGTGGCGGTTAGAGGTGGCTTCAACATGGAAACTTTGTTGTCCACCATTTGCAGCTGAGTTACATGCTGGACAGATCCCTGCTGAGGAATATGGATCATCTTTCCGTCATTTCTGACAGCTCTTGTACCTACGGTAATTGTAGTTGCTCGGATTGGAGCATAAGAGCCTTGAGCACCGCTTCCAGTTTGAATCCAAGATCCATTGTTAACCGTTGCTCCCGTAAGTCTAAAACTAAGAAATAAAAACAAAAACATTTGCAATCGCATTATTTAGTGATATTCAACATAAAAATGAAAGTTAAATGAATGCAGATGACAAGCATAAACTCAATATTTATATTCACGTGCAAAACGCCAAAAACAGATGACGAATGTAAACAATAAATATAAACAAACGTCCAACAGTCAAATAAAATACAAGTTGATAGCTCAGAAATGAATTACTAACGCCCATGATAATTAAATAAATATTTCAGTTAAATTATGTACTTGGATGCTTGTATGGGAGTGACTGTGATGGAGGCGCCGCCGGGTTGCTGACCACCAGCCAGACTGGCAGAACGGACATTTCCCACTCTGGCGATTTGATACCTGGAAATGCCTTGGACAGGTGTACCAGGTGCACCAACGGATCTGGCAGGTAAAATGGTTAGAGGAGGATTGCGATTAACATTTATAATTGAAGTTGGTGTGCCCACAGTGGCGGTGATGCCACTAACCGTTGGACCTCCAGCAACGGCGGATTTTGCTGTTAAAGTCCCATGGGCTAAACCACTGAAGGGGCCTACAGCCCTTAACTGAACGACTGAGGAAGGTCTAGGAGCTAAATCAATGGGTTGCTGGGCATGAACATGATGCTGTTGAATAGACATAGACTCCGTATGAACTTCAGCCTTTTCGACGACAGGGACTCCCGTGCTTTGCGTAGACATTCCTAAAAGACTACGCCAGAAACCCGGGTTCCGGATTCACTTTCTTCTCGCGCTGTTAAATCGATTTGAAGTTTTAGGAGCAGACTTTTCAGTGGCCACTCCAGGGGGCGGGTTCTTCCACGCCACTTTTTGTCGTCTCTCTGCTATTCTACTCTACTACACTTATGCACTACTATTCTATCCTATAAGAACTCTGCTGCGATTTTTCCTCTCTTGAAAACGAACACAACACGACGGAGAGAGAGATACAGAAGCAAATGCTCGGTTTGCTTTGGTTCGCTGCTGACTCTACTACAATGTGAATCTGAATGTTGTTGATAGACAGACTTGACTTTTTTTACATTTTAACTTTAAAACAAATGTGATGATGATGATTGGACTGTGCCGATGTTTTGATAAAGGAGTTTCGGCTCGCTTTTCCACACTGCTAATCCATTATGGCCCAAAATTCTGGTACCGTACTTTGGGCAAATGCCCGTAATTAATCTCATTTCCTTTTCGAATGTATTTTCTGATGTCTAGCATCTATTGAGCTGAACTGGATGATCCCACACACCATCAGCAAATAGATTCAACTTCGTAATAAACTTGTGACGAAGAACTGATTTCAAAATGAGGCTGCTTTCAAAGGAACACGTCACGACGACCACGGGTCACTATATCTTTTTCCTTTCAAAACTGTGTGACCACATAAATAACTACGTTTGCTATAAGGTTCGCAAATTATCTCCGAATTCCAGATATCCCAATGGAGAATTAGCAGGCTGTCGTTGAGCAGGACGCGAACGGACGAAGGCCATTTGGTTGCTGTTGCAGTAATTTTTGTTTGCGAATCTTTGATTCTGTCTGATGACTGCGAGAAGGTTGTTTTTGAAGAAATGTGCCAGGCCAAAGTTGATCTGACTCTGTTCGTCAACAAATATCAACTTCTTACTCTTGTAAATATCATGTTGAATAAATCTTGTGATGAATATCTGGAAGATGAGAACAAGACGCTCGATTCGATGGCTTCAACACACTATTCCCTTTCCCTTAAAAGTTGTAACGTAAACTGAACTGAAATATTGTAAGTAAATCGGCCAGGCCAGCCAGGAGCGGAGCTAACAAAATCTTCACGACCACCAAAACCAGATGAACTGACGGACTGCTGCCTGTGAGATTCCGCTCTACACGGCGCAATCGTATTCTATGTATCTAGTCCATTGCCACATCTCCTCGTTAGCTCTCTCTTCACTTATCAATTCCCATTGCAACTCCAACCAATGTGTAATGCAATCAAAATCCAGACTCAACAACAGTACACAAGAACAGCGTTGCCATTCTCGCAGCTCTGCCTACCATATAAATACCGACAGTTTACGTTTGGTTGTTTCGACGTTGAAACGCTTTATAACAAACTATACGCTTTCCCTCGGCTCCCTATCCCTCTCTTTTTATTGGCATGTGAAAATAACAGTGTTTCGCTTTCCTTCCACACATCCAGCACACCACGGACAATCCCTGCCCCAACAAAAATACTTTCTCATTTCTTTCGTTTTTATCCTAATTCTCCTGGCATTTAAAAACCCGGCAAAGTCCACACTTCCAAGAAATTCTTTCGCAAACACTGAATGTGTTGACCCTTGAAAACACCTCGCCAATATATACATGCGCTGCCCACTTGAATTGCAGCCTCAGTTGAATTTATACACCGCCGCAAGCCGCATCTCCTCCTAGCACTTTTTACACTAATCTCTATATCTATACATTCATACTATTCTACTACTACTACTACCTACTGTTGTACACTTTAGTTAAACATCTACACATACATAGTTACAGAGAGAGAGAAAGAGAACTACTTACTTACTACGTTCTATCTAACATCCATACACTTGTCTGTGTGTGTATTCCCTTTAACTTCCCTCATTTACTTATTGTTAGTGTATTTAGCTCAGTTCATTGTTAGTTTGCTTTTAAATATCTTTAACTTCAGCCAATAGAATAACTGCTCTTTACTTGAGTATGGCCTGTGCCTGTCTTGGCCCTATTACCACAGAGCTATATATAATATTATACTATCTAGCTCTAGAATTACACTTGTGTAACTTTGCAAACTACCAAGTTCAAATAACACATGTATTTATCTACTATGTATGCACCTATGTGAGGACAAGCACACACTTCGCCAAAGAATTCGCCATGTGAAATAACACAGAAAGTAGCCGGATGATATCATCAACTCCTTCAAACCTCACTCACTCTGTTACAACTCATGAGACTAGCCGGACTACACAACTACAACTACACTGTCATCATTATCATACTCACATTACACATAAATAAATACATTCATATCCCATCCGTAACATCAATAGATTCAACTTAACCATGCTTACTATCATTTAACTTACGGTTCTCATGTTTATAGAAATTCACATAAAACAATTTTACAGTGTTACGTTACATTCAAGAGCTATATTAATATTATATACACATTAATAATAATATTATTTATAAGCCAACAATTGAAATGAGAACGGAGCAATATGATGCAGGTGCATTACAATATTATTAGCCATTAGCTACATATATATTGCTCAGGTAAGTTAGAATGATAACGTTAAGAAGGTATTTGTATGAATATTTAGACAGTATAGCCATATCGTTCACATATTTTTAAGCACGCTTATATTTAGGTACATATATATATTAAGGAATTGTAAACATACCTTTTTCACAAAGACAACTGTACTTATGTGCATGCATGCATACAAAACTATAGTACTATAGATACTCTTATTAATGTTTGATGATAACATGGATATGGCATGGAATTGAGGTACAAGCGCGTATACGTTTATAAACATACCTCATTTAAACATACCCTTACCCTAGGTTTTGCCTCTGTACCATCAATAGCATTAACATTCATAACATAATCTCGTAGTATCATAGCAGGTTATTAATTTGGATTTTCCTTTTAATTTCTACAGCTGATTATTGTTGCTAATAGTTTAGTTATGATGAGAGTCTGAGTCTGTGTGTGACAGTGGAAAAGTAAAGGAATATGAATGGCTTGAATTTTAATGTATCTACTACACACAAACTTACGCTTGGAATGAATACCAAGTCTGATTAGCTTTTGGGATTTGTATTCCCACATGGCTTGACAGATATATAGTGAAGGTACACTAAAATTTACTATGCGGATGTGCTATGGATATTTTGTCATGGAATATGCTCCGTATAAATGTTGAAACGAGGTAAACAGAGATAAAAAGGCCATTGCAAGCGTATGAATGCTATCATTCCAGTTGAGTTGCCCATAATTTACTTTCCTACTAATAGGGCAGAACGTCTGTGCTGTATGCACATCGTCGCGTAGCTCATTAGTCTATTCCTTCCTATAAATTCCTTTTTCTATAATTATAATTCATTGTTCCTGGATATTTAAATGCGAAGGATTTGCTTTCCATAACGTTTATAAGGTCTTTCATCTCAGCTGAATTGTTTTATTTTGCAACTTGTTCACTTGTTTGGTGCCTCTAGTTCTATAGTGTAAGCACAGTTGTGAGTGGAGATACACAACGGTTATAATTGAGTAGCTAATAGTAGTAGTAGTATATATTATATCCCATATCATTTTTCCATGTCCCATGACACGAGTCATGATTATTGCGAAAATCATATCAGGAACAAGGTAATAGAACGTTCTAAGTTCTACCTGATATATTCTGTATCCATCAATAATTTGACAAAGCTCTTTTAATCTCCTTTACCGGTGAAAGCTCCCTTATCTATCATGCTTTTGCGTATATACTTAATATAGAGCAATTACATCACTGTTTTATTTCAACTAGCATGCATGGGCGTTGGACGAATCTTCTTGACTATTATTAAACGCTGTAATATAAGATATTTGTTTGCATAAAGATGGATCATCATTAGAGGAAATGTAGTCATTTTATCATACAGTATAATATCAACATTGTGATTGATTATATAACTTCATAAGAAAATTTTATGAGTTTAATCCCATATATATTTGCAGATACCTGACTAATATCAAGATACAACATATAATACTCCCATGTCATCAAAAGAGAAAGAAACATCGAAACGGGTGAAACTACCATGTGAAACAAATCACTTCTTTAGTCGGAATGCTAATTATTTATCACCTAAATGTGACTAGGTACTTTTAAATGTATGTTTGTAAATAGCAAAGACTGTGCCAAAAGTTTTATGAATAAAAAAATAAATAAGTTTTATGCCGAAACTGAGTATATGCATGGAATCCTGAGTATCCTCACTCTTTACATCATTCAAGCTCATCTTATTACTCCTCTCTCACCATTACTTTTCAAGATATCTGCAGCTATTATCAATGAAGTGAGGAACCGGGTAGAACTTCAATAGGAAATGCATTTATATACATTTCTTGAATGGCAGGCGAGGGCAAGGCAGCTTTATTATCGGATTATGTTTAACATTCAACTTTGACTTTAAGACAGATAAATAAATGATGGCCAAAGTTGGGCAGTGCCAAGACATGTTTACCTAATGAATGAAATATTTTAGAAGAATATGTAGGATTGTATGTTTGTATTTTGTAAACTGCTAGAGCAGAGTTTAATAAATGGTTGTAGTGTAAACATGTGAAATGGGATTTTCACAGAATTTATTGTATAAATCCAGCCAGTGTGTTTTATTTAAAAAATCATGTAACATAAATATACAGTACATCGAATAGACACGCACATATAAATATACTGGACAATTCTGAAAGTTTCAATTTTCCCAAGCTAAGTGCACTGCATTGCATGCATGAAAAGACTTTTTTTTTCAAACTTTAATTGCAAAATTGAGAAGAAAGAACAAATGGGTGTGTAGGGAGTTAGTAATGGTAGTAAATACTGGCACATGCATAATGGAAAGTCAGTGTAAACGAAGGTATAGGCTCTAGTCCCTAGAAAATTGAGTACAAATCTACTGGACAAACATTAAAAGTCTGTTAGTGTGTATGCGGCATGCTGATAGCCAACAGTTAAGCATCACATCCAAATTCTTTTCACTTCTGACAAAGCTAAGGCATCCAGAACTGAACTTTTTTCATGCGCAGGCTAGATTAGTTTAGTACTATAACAATTTTTCCCTGTCTAACTCACTCCACAGGAACTCAAAACAGCCGGAAGCAAATGAATTGCAAATCCAGCCAATTTCGGTCAGCCTAGCATTCCCTTTCACTCCTTCACCACCAGAATTCACGCACGAGTATTTTTAGCTATGGACATAGAAATATTTAGCTTTCCTTTCAGAACCTCCATGGAAAGTTCTGTCTCTTTAGTTTATTTTCACTCATTCACTCATTCACTACTCCTCACACTTACACAACTATCCATAGGATAAATAGTAGCTACCTAAGCAGATATCAGATGAATATTCTATCATCAATACATAAATTGGATTAACACGCAGTGCACCGCTACGCACTAGACAATCAAAGTTTTTCCTCACTAAGTACTTTCCATTTAATTGTGCCAAATTTCTTTATTATTTAGTAATTAATAAATTATCCTACGTTTTGTATCTTATAATTATGTGACAACAAGGTATTAAACTGTATGTACATGTGAGTGTGTGAGTGTGTGCACACAATTGTGAGATATGAAAAAGTCTGCGAAGTAACTAACACCGAAAACTATTCCACCATGAAAATCATGAAATCTTCCTAAGACCAATAGCTACACAAAATTGCAGAAAACATACATACCGGGGTAAAGCGAATATTGTTGAAATGTGCAAAGTTCATTTATCCCTCATTGAAGATTTTGCAATGCATATCTACAACGTACAAATTGTGTTACATTTTATAATCTGTTTGACCCTGTAATTCACTCCAGAGGGTACCAGAGAGCTACCTACAAAAATGTGATCAACATTGCACAGGTATTAATGTTTTTGAAGCGTTTTTCTTAAGATTTACAAATAAATAACATTCAGGGAAGAAGAGTAAAAATTAGGCTTGCAAAAATATGAAATTCAATTTTACATACAGATTGTCTCAGGGAAAAATAAAACAGATCAACTTAGGTTTTTGCCCTCTCAAATTATGAACTCATTCCCAATCGTAGAAAATTAGTAAACATCATGCACACAAATTCTAGAGGAAAATAAGCTTTAATAATTAATTAACTCATTGCATATTGCATGGAACACATGCATTTACTACTATTCATGATCATCTAGTACAATGAAGATATACTTTTAGCTAAATGATAATGGGATAATGGGATGCATGCGTGATTATGCTAATAGTAATAAAGTAATTCATCAGTAGTCGCATCGCGATGGTATTTTTCTACCACGAAATGACAATTATGCAACAGATAACATACATTTAATTTTAACGGTTCATCTGCAATAGAGATTCAGACTCAGACGAGTAGGTATAACATAATAGGAAAAATAATGAATAACAGGAACGTGAAAGGGGTGCAGATATGTATTATACATATGCATGCATGAATATGAAGTGACAGATGTTAAGTGTACTAGCCTGTTCTCACGGCTTGGAAAAATGCCTCAAAAATTCAGCATGTCATTGTCCAGACTCCAGACAGCATAGCATAATACTTTATATTACCATAATGTACAATGGCTATTTGTATAGAAGTATATTTGCATACGGAAGGGAAAGTTCATGTGCACAAAGATCGTTTTGACCGTCAGTCATCTATGAAATATGGAGTCAAAAATTGGATGTCTGTACATAATACACAATTTCATGCTCCGTGAATTTTATACTAAAAAACCTGGAGAAATTTGGATATGGAATACATGGAGAAAAGGCTATAAAGTGAAAGGTTTTACTTTCTTTAGGTACAAAAGACTTTCTTTGAAGAAAGTTAAACCACGGCAGCAGAGTAGCTATGCATTATCGCGCATCATTTACCGTTTTCTTGCTACGATTTTCTTTGATTTTCACCTTGTCACCCACGTTTTACGGTTTTCAAATCCCGATCAAATATGCGTAATAAATGCGAAATTGTTATCAATTACCATATCAACATTTTCACACAATACTAAATAGCCAAAGATAAAGAAAAATTTGTTGAAAATGGAACTGTGATCAAATTCATGATCACCAGTCATGAATCAATTAGTGGCAGTCACTTAAAAATATTCTCCTTTTCTATGGTGGACAGGGAATATCCAAATTTTTAGTTTCCAAATTTTTGCTGCGTTCTCCAGCCGGCAGCCCCCTTGTCCTGACATCTTCAGACAAGCAAAATTTTAAAGTATATAAAATCCGAAAAACTGGGTGAGTTATCATGGACAGAAAAGAAAACCTGAAGGCAGCATCTGCAAAACTATCAACGAATGTGAAGCAGTCTATTCAATCTGTAAACAACAACAGTGGAGCCGCCGCGGCTGTAGCGAACAATGAAAGTGGCCCTGCTGCTCCTTCCGGAAATTCTCTTCATGGTTTGTATTCGATGAAAAGCTATGACTCTTATGAAGGAACACACCTGAGTAGGTAGCTCAATAAAAACCTGTCTTAATTCTATTAACTCGCTTGATGTCATTTAGGTCAGAATGGAGGACCGACATCGGGCAACAACCACAATGTTCCAGGCTCCTCTTTAAAAATTCCTAGAGGTAACTTTGGGAATAATGCATCAAAAGCTACTAGTTTTCGCTCGAGCTCTGGAAATTCATCCACTTTTAGCTCACCAGTCAAAAGTGTAAACCTGCCTAGACCAGGCCCAACTGCTAACGTCCGTACATCTCTTGCAAAATCAGTTATAGGGCTGACAGCAAACCGAAACTTCAGAGCTAATGCAGAAAGAGCAATAAGAGTGAGCGTAAAACAAATAAAATATTTTACTGTAATTTAATATCAGTTTCACTCAGATTTATGTTTTTTTTCCTGTTGTAGGAACACAAAATCTATTCCGTAGTTGGGGTTTATCCTGCTGTCAGAAATGCACTAAAGAGGCGTGGATGGGTTGAGAAACTTAGTAATACAAATGCCCGTCCGTCAGTTCCCGGCAATAACTTACGTAAGCTAAAAATTACTAAAAAATTCATTGCACCACCGTTTTCGCAATTATTAAACCACGCCAGTCGGCAGTCCCAATAATATATATAAACCTTAAGACAACTTCTGGGATAATAATATTGAAGAAAGTCCGAAATTTTTTGGTCATTGAACTTTCTTTTTCCTTGAATGCATGATGAAGTACAGATATTATTAGTTCCGAAGAAAAATCCACTAGATTATAGTATTTTCCATTTATTGGAGCAAAATATCCATTCATAAGGCGATCAAACAACTTTAATTTTCCATTTCCTCAGTGAAATCAAAGAAAAACTTTTGCAGTTAATGCATTCATTCATATGCATGAATGAGTACTGACAATAATAGAAAAAAGTTTTTACGACTGTCTTTGTGACGCTGATTGTAAAAGAATTACTACTCGTGGCACAAGAATAGAATTTTGATTTGCCTGAAGAATCGATAGGGCAATCAAACCATAGCAGAAGAAAAAAAAACGCCCAAGTAAAAGCAGAATAGACAAAATAGCCAGTAGAGAAAGATTATTTACTTACCTATATATAGAGAGAGAACAATAATAGATAACTACGGCATTGCCTTCTATTTTCCATGTAATATAATGGCCTCCTTTGTTCAGGATGGTGAGGAGGTGATGTGCTTTTCTCCTATCATTCTATATCAATGTGTGATGGTGTGTAGTTTATTAGACGTAGCCTTACAGTCATCATTATCATCTTATCACCCCAGAACTCAGAACATAGGAAAATGGGTCACACGCAAAACCGAGTACGGAATGACGAGTAGGTACTATCTAGCTAATGCAGAAAACTTCAAAAGTTGTGACTGGTACCTGCGGGCCATCAGACATCAATAGCCATTAACCCTTTACATTGTACTAGTAGGCACTGACTATCTCTGTCCATTTGGAAACCATACCCTCGTGTCCAAAATCAACATCTCACTTTCTTGATAGCCGTAGCTCTTAAAATCTAAAAAGTCTGCCCAGCTTACTCTACTAATATACCTACCTGTCTTCTTGCCTTTATCTATAATTCTATCCCGTGTGATCCAATAACCTAGTGCCATTTACATTCCTTCACTATACAATGCTCTAGTTAGTAGTTGTAAGAAAATAAAAGCGTCCTCACTTTTGTCCTTTATAAATGTACTGTAGAACATAAACGAAATGATTTTCACCAATCAAATCCCTCATGTCATAACATAATAACTATAACTAATGGCAAACCTGTTGATGCTTTCTCCTCTTATTTCTCTTTCTATTCATACTATTACAGCGCTGTTACAGTTAAATAGATCATTTTATAATCGATATCTTTCTTTTCTATATATTATTGACATTGTGCCTCGTCCCATTTTATTCTATCTCAATCCAGGTGGGAAAATTAGAGTAGAAAATCTCGTTTTAGCTCTATTATATTAACTTTTATTTAAGGTTAATATTATACTAGCCCGCCTAGTAATGAAATGATCCTTGATGATGATGATAGTAATTTAATGACTATTGCAGATTCAGAGTCTAATAAAGTTGAGGACGAATCGGATCAGGCATGGCTATCTCGGATGTTACGTGACTATACACCAGACTTCGTTTGGGTGATACGTCGTGACGGTATCGATTGGAAGATGTTACAAAAGGAACAGATAGTAAATCGCTTCCCAA
This sequence comes from Tomocerus minor, assembly GCA_009936455.2. NCBI lineage: Eukaryota > Metazoa > Arthropoda > Collembola > Entomobryomorpha > Tomoceridae > Tomocerus > Tomocerus minor. The sequence continues at coordinate 66,880 of JAAAYG020039927.1, forward strand.
AAGCATTTTTCACCACCAAGGTTAGCAAACTAATCAAAGCTACGTCAGCTGTGTTCTGTTTCACGTTTTCCTCCTTTTGTTATAAAAGCTAACCTACTTTTATTTAGTCTGGCTAAATAAGATTACAGAGTCTAATTGAGAGTATTCAAATAAATTGGAGTATTACTGTTTTAGGTGGCTAGTGGAGAGTAGTATGTGGGATTGTAATTAATTAGATTGATTGACTTGGAATTAGGTTGGTCTAGCAGCCTGCATGCAAAACCTTCATTGGTTTAGCGAAGCTGGGATTGCGGATACTTTCTTTCCACGATGTTATCGTCTTTGTCTTGAAGAAGAGAAAACGGCATTTGTCGATGACTATCGTATGAGTGCTTGTTTAGGTTATTTGAAGTGGCTCGTGCAAACCTATGAGGAAGAAGGGGAAAAGGGTATTTCCGATCCTGCCAGCAAGATTACGATTCTGTCTGTTGATTTCGCTGTAAGGCAAGTCAACAACTACATTCGGATGCGCCGGCATGAAGATATTGACTGGCTTCTGTCGCCGGCTTTCATGGCGCAGCATTGGGATGTATTTCTCACTCAGTACACTATTGTCGTTCAAAAAGGAGCTTCTAAACTACGAACCGATAGTATCGTAGATTCAGCTAAGGTACCTACATCTTTAAAACATTTCATCTATCTCTACATAAAATACATCTGTACACTGTACACATTGTAAAAGAAAATAAGAGTGGATTTCGCTTATCCCTTTTGGTATTTTCTTTCCTAGCATAAATACGAAGCGGCAAAACGTGCTCTGCAACGAGTTGCCCCGTACTGGCCTCAACTCCAGGTCGATGGTATCAAGAATATTTGGATATGTAAACCCGGTGCAAGATCTCGTGGTAAAGGAATTGTCGTCATGAACAGTCTGGAGAAAATTATGGAACTATTGTCACATAACAACTTCAGGGATACCAATTGGGTCGTCCAGAAATATATCGAGAGACCGATGCTTATTTATAAAACGAAATTCGACATCAGGCAATGGTTTGTTATTACAGACTGGAGTCCCCTCACCGTTTGGTTCTACAAGTGAGTCATTTATTATGTACAAACTTTCTCTTAGCATTTTCACAACTTTCACTCACATTTCTTTTTCCAACTATTAGAGAAAGTTATGTCCGTTTCTGCACGAAGCCATTCAGTCTTGAAGACTTTCACGAAAGTGTTCATTTATGCAACAATGCTGTTCAGTGTCGCTACCAAAATTCCGAACTCAGAGACTCACAGTTACCTGATGAGAATATGTGGGACTGCTACACTTTTCAATCCCATCTTAAAACCTTAGGGAAAATGGATGTAAGTTGCACTTGTAAAATTCTTTTCTATTTCAATTCACTTCATGTAACTGTAAATTCGACACTTTTTTTTTCACTAGGAGTGGAGTAATATATATCACGGAATGAAACAATCGATCATGGGAGTGTTGCTAGCATCCCAAGAGACAGTAGAGGCACGAAAATGTTGCTTTGAGCTTTACGGTGCTGACTTCATGCTTTCAGAAGACTTGAGACCTTGGCTAATCGAGATTAATTCTTGTCCTTGTATGGCTGCCAGTACTAGTGTCACTGCTCGTATGTGTTCACAGTGTTTAGAAGATACCATTAAAGGTTCGCAACACTTACAACTTTTATCTGCTTATAAGAAATTAATTACAAACCTTGCATTATAAATTTCTAACACACTTTGGAGATATCATAAAAAATAACTTTCGATTACTTCCATTTATAATTAAGTTGTTTTGGATCGAAAAGAAGACAAAAACGCCGATACGGGGATGTTCGAGCTGATCTATAAGCAAAACATGATACCGATGACTCAACAGTTCACAGGACACGACCTGATTATATCTGGAACAAAACTAAGCCGTGACATTGATTGGCCAAGGTACATATATACGTATAGTTGTCTTCCCTTGACAATACATAAGTGTAATCGATTTTTATACAGTGTGATTCTCTATATACTTTAATAATGGCTTCCGATATAATCTTGTTTTCACTACATATTTCGTGAATTACGATTGCTTTCAGCATTATGACAAAGTTTGGCAACAGAAAGTCTTCGCTCAGCTCTGCGTCTCAAGCACGACCTCAAAAATCAGCACCTCACAGATCAGATTTTGAAAATGGACTGACTTTCAATGATTTGGTATATCGACTCAGGGCTAATGATGTCAATCCTTACACCACCAGTTCTGTTCTCTCGTCACTTCAACCGAACAACGCCAGAGGAAGAAATTCAAACGGGAAACAAGAGAAAATGGTTGAAGCCGGTTCAATAGTGACTGTACGGAAAATTCAAACAAATAATAACCACAATGACGGAATTGATGCAATTGTTACTGGGCAGCCATCCAAATTCGTTCCTAACGTTATTTTGGATCCTTCAATGAATTCTTCATTAACACATCGTGCACAGTCCATTATAAATAACAGAAACACGGCACCCACATCTGCAAAGCCAAATCCTCCAAAAGGGCAAGCACAGGCTCAATCGTCTAACAATAGCAAGAAAACTGCCGCGACGACTTCCACCAAACGTTCTAAAGCTCTCTACTCGGATATATCATCGAAATACACACAAAACGGTGTGAAAAATGGAAAGTTGTTGAATAACTTGATCAAAAATTCAGGAGTTGCAAATGCACTTTTAGCAGATATGGTCCGAACAAATATGGATTCAAACTCGAATGTCTTGAATAAATTATCTGAGAAGATCAGCAAGACAACTAAGAGTCCTTACAGTCCTCTCAGTTTGAACAACACAAGCCATAAGCAACGTTCTCGACCAAACACTGCTATTACCGGAGGAAAACCGGCATTCGAAACATCAAAGTCTGCTCCCAATACTGCTGCTAATTTGTCGGTGGATGAAAACAGTTTTCCAGCAGCGGAAAAAGAAAAGTATGGTAAGCTCCAGGCTCACGCCCATTCTACCGATAATTTAAGTCTTATTTCTGATAACACAGATCTCACAGATAGTTGTAAGGGGGAATTTGAAGAAACCAATAATATCTTTAATGACAACTCTTTGTTAGATCGTCCGAATAGGTATGTGTTCACTAATTCTCATTGTAAAAATAGTTCCACCTCAAATCAAGTATCCTTTCCTGAAGAACCTTCCGTGACCGTAACAGCTGATGTAGCTGTCAGTGTATCTATTTCCACTCCTGAACAGATTGTCACTGTCACTCCTCCTGAATCTGTCCTAAATAATGTAGTACCCACTATTTCGAATGAAAATATTGAGGACGAAGAAGAAATAGAGCTAGAAAAAGTAGTGTCACAACCACAGGAGATAAATCTTGAATCAGTGTATAGTCAGCTCTATACGATTTTCCCTTCTGAACCTACGCACACATTTACCGAACAAGCGGATGTTGACGTTGTCACTGAAGTTGAAAAGAAGATCGAAAATGGACATGAAAATCCTGAAACAGATACTGAGCCTAAAATAGAGGTTTTAAATGTAAAAGAAGGTATAATACACATTGAATCAGAAACTGAACTGGACCTGCAGTATACTATCGCTCCAAAGGAACCTGATTCAAAGGCAACTACAAACGGTAATGATTCTCTATGTAAAGCTAATTTACCTAATGACTCTTCTTCTGACTCTGCCTCTGTGTCTGTCCTCGACAATTCTCAGCAAAGCGACAGTAGCAAACGTAAGAAAAAGAAATATAAAGATTTTTGTAGTAATTGTTTCTCAATTTTATGTAGATGCAAGGGGGCTGCGGCATTAATATCACAAACAAATAATTGTCACCATCCTACTGACGGGAAGGTAGCTACTAATAACAATGACCCTGTTCCCTCTAAATTCCCATGCTACAGAATTTTCCTTGAACAACGAACTCATCCTGTAGTAGCTATCTCTAAACGATCCGCAGCTACGCTTCCCCTCAAGACAATAAATCTAAATTTGTAGTAAGTTATAGGTTCTTCCTTCCAAAATTCTCTGTTAATGCTCTATAATAAATCTAAAAAAAATCTAAAAGTAAACTCAAGTGATAAAATGTATGTGTAATACTATAGGATCTAATATATTATATCCTTTTCATTCTCTGCAGCGCTAACATTTCTGGGTCATTTAATGTTATAACTGTAATTATGCTTAAAAATTTTATGTATAAATTATAATCAACACAATAATGCCAGAAGTTTGTCAAATACGGATTAATTTAATAACCAAAATCAAAATTGACATCAGGTAAATGATACAGCCTTCTTGAAGTTTCTGTCTGTTTACTGGATTGGTAGTTTGGTTGTAGCTACTGTACCAAAGTTGAGAAAGAGTTTGTCAAGTGATAATTATATGACTCAAAATAGTCAAAATCATCTTCTGAGGATTATTATGACTCATGCACAGCTCACCTCTGCCTACTATAGAGAGAGAGAGAGATGTATTGGAAAGAAAACTTCTTCACTGTCGATAAAGTAAATAAAATCAAAACTTCCATCCAAAAACGGACAGAAACAAGAAAAATTACTATTTCTGCCTATCTAAATAATATATACTCTAAATATAACAATAATTAATTAATGAAATCACTCAAAAACGTGTTCAACAAATAATAATCTCCAAAACTACTTAGCATTTAGCTTATTATGAGGACTAAGAATGCTATTGTTATGATAGTGAAACAATGATATTACACTTAGCTACAGCAATTTTATGATATCGCAAATCGCAATGTACTAGAATTGAAAATCGACGGTATTGAAATATAATTAAGTATTAACTGGAGCCACAAAACATTTATTACTCTGACAAATCATACCTACACATAACTTAATCCATTGCATTCAGAATTCAAATTACTTATGAATATGTAATGTATTCAACTGTTTGTTAAGTGCTATTCACACAGGATGTATATTGCAGTATAAGAACAAGACTTACCTATTATACGTAATAAAAAGATGCTTATGCTAAACGTTAACTTCAGCTCGACATTTGCATAACACTTGCATTTTACTGCACATCCATTTTTGTGATTAGGTACGCACTTCCCCCCATCAATAAGTTAACACACCTAAGTAAGCGATAATTTTGGCATCGTAGCGGAGAATGAATGTAGTCAAAGAGCAGCTGACGTTTAATGCGATTTAATTGACGAGTGTCCGATGCACTATCACTCAGGCGGAGGTTTTAGACTGAACGAAAGTCTCGGTCTTGAGTTATTCTTTCCGAGAATTTTCTTTTGCTCCTCTTTCATTCTCCTCTCTTGTTCCCTTTTCATTCGCTGCCTCTCCTCGTCGATTTTACGTTGCTCTTCAACCATTGCTAGGCGTTCTTCAGCCTAAAAACACAAAAAAATGAGAATTTACTACATGAATTCAAGAAAGTATCATCAATAAGAGTTTAATTTAGTTATTTTGGAAACATTGACTTACCAATTTTCGCTGAGCCTCTTCAATCTTTTTATTATTTTCTTCCATAATCCGCTCCAACTCTTCTCGTTTCTGTCGCTCTTCTTCCTACACAAACGGAAGAATTAGCATTAGAGAGAATTGTCAGTGAAATGTGAGTAATTGCACCTTCACGTGACTAAAATCTAGAAGATAATCATTATTTAGCAGAGAGACAGTTATTCGACTGTCACATCTATCAATTAAGAACTTCGAATAAAAACAAAACATAAAATGTAGATCAGGCTTCGGGTGAAGAGCAAGGTCCGCCCATTGCATGTGAAGAGCTCCCGCCTGGCCCTAGATGACTAAAATCTCAGAGTAGAAATGAGAAAATATGATTTTGAATACAAGTAAAAACTACCTGTGTGTGACTGAGTATCAGATCAGTTCAGATGAGTTCTTCCGCTGTTTTTCTCTCTTTCATTCTTTCGCAGTGCCTTTTAACTCACCAACAACTCAATCCAACACTTACCCCCACCATCTTATCTACTGTTGAGATCATCCTCTCTCCAACTCCGTTTTCAAATTTAGTTAGTTAGTCTACTATAATTCCCTCATACGACTTAACCAATCATATCTGTCTGCAAAATTTCATTCCCCCGATGTCCAGGGGAAATTGAAATGTATGAGAGTGTTTTCATACACAACGATGAAATGTGATGAAAAATACACAAACAGATATGACCGCAAATCCCTAAAAAGACGTTTTGGTGAACCTAGAGTGAATGATCAGAATAACTCCTCAATCGGCAAGGGCAGAATTAAATATTGAGGCCGTGAATTAACAATATTTTAGAAAATTACAATCAGGTAAAGTAAGGTTGACTTGTGGAGTCTTTCATTTCCATTAAACTCAGTTACATCAAAATAATTTCTTATACAATTTCCCACTATCGCTGAAAATACATTAAAACATATATTTTGCATCTTACATTTTCGAAATAGTACCTTTATGAGTGAACTGGCACTCGTAGTATAGGATTGACTGACCTGGTGTAAAACGGGCAAAAAAACTTAAATGTAAATACTCAAAATGCTCTGCTCCACGCAATCACCTATGGATTACGTATGACTGATTGGAAGTATAGGAATGTTAGTATATTAAGTAACTGAATTGGGCATTACAACATTCAAAATGTTGTCAATTAACTGGAAACCATCCGGCTTTCAATCAACTACGTTACGTCCAGCCCACTCAAGGAAAGGTAATATTTACATTTTAAAAATAAATATTGACATTTTTCTCGAGCCCAAACTACATTTATACAATATTTAAAGATTCAACTACAAATTATATAGGTTATTAAATACATTTTCGAAAACGGAAAGAAAAATAAATAATTCTGTAAACAGTTAGACTAGAAACTATACTATAAAGACTTTTTTAAATTTTAAGTATAAAACAATTTTTATGACTTCTAATTTGGAAAGATTTTCTACTAAAATACTACATTTTAAGGGATTCATAGTCATGGAGCAGAGCGAAATGATCAAGATCGAATGTGAAGCCGGTAAGGCTGAGTAATAAAATCTCATCATCATCAAATTCTTCCATTAGGAATGAGAGGCAAGAAGCAAGAGTTTTAGAGGAAGAATTAGCTACCTCTCGTCTGCGTTCTTCTTCCAATTGTGCTGCTTTTTGTCGTTGCAGTTCTTCCATCATCTCCTTCTCCATCGCTTCCTTTGCTTCTTCAACTCGCCGCAGAACTTCCGCCTCGATTTCATCTTTCCGCCTCTCCAGCTCTTCCTCCACTCGTTTAGCCACCATGTCCTCTATTCTTTTTGCAGTCTCTTCCTCTACCAGTTTAGCTTCTAACTCTTTTTGACGTCTAAATAAACAACAAATCATTTTTTAGATGCTTTACACAATTTACAATTTCGTATTGATTTGATTGGATAATACTCATTAGATACACACCTCTGACGCTCAAGCTCTGCAAGACGTTCTATTTCCTTAGTTGGGCGGCTGCGACTTCGACTTCTTGAGGTAGAGCTGCCACTACTTGAGCTAGATTTGAATCGATATAAAAAATTTACATATAATCTTATTCATATATTGATTATGTATGTCTGTGTACTGAAACTAAAAGAAAATAACTTACGATGAACGAGTTCGGGACCTTCTCGTGTCTTTTCTCCTAGATTTTCGGTCTCTATCTCGAACACGATCTCGAGAACGAGATCTTTTACTACTTCTACTTTTCTTAGCTTTACTGTGATGGTTGTGTCTTCTACTGCTGTTTCTGGAGGGTGATCTTGATATTGATCTAGAACGACTTCTTTTTCTGCCCATTTTCGTCAAATGTGTCTTTTTCACTTTGATCATATACAGAAAGTTGAAAATATTAAATTTTTTCAACTTCAATCATTGATTATACAAATCACAAAAAGGTAGCATGCCAAAGAAAACAGTGGATAATAAATAACATAACGTGTGTTCACACCACAAATACATTAAAAAATTACTTTTGTTTCAGTTGTCCTTAAACAGTCATCTACCGTATAAAATGAAGAATACGACAAACTGTGACTGACTAATCAGTTACTGATTGCAATGCTTGAGAATTTGATTTTTCAACATATGACTTCAAAAATTATGTCAAAACTTTCTGAAACTTTTAGCTCTGGAGTATATAGGTATCTACTTCACAAACTCAACTCAACTTAGATCAACAAAACATCACTCACATACTCACATCACAATTCAAACTTTGGCGCCTACGTAGTTCACTAATGAACGGAATGTTTTTTAACATTGTTATTGATCAAAATTAATCAAAACTGAAGATTTTTCCACTTTATTTCAGTAGAATTATAAACTTCGTAGTTTAGTTGAAATAATTTCAATTGTTATTTTATGTTCTTTTCCGAAACAGACAGTAGTTTCAAGGAAAAGTAGGAGGAAAATCAGCTAAATCAAGGTGCTTCCTTTCGACCCAGGAGTCTCCATATAGAAGGTAGCAATATTTCTTTTCTATTATGGTAGCTCGATAGCTGGTTTCATTGAAGACTTCTTCTGTTCTTGTTCGTCGATTTCACTGCTCTCTACGCCAATGCGTAATAAAGACTCTTCTTCCCCTGCCAAGTCGAAGAGGAGGTCTCACAATCTAAATATACCCAGCCAGTCGGAACGCTAGCTCAGCTCTGTGTATCAGTATTCAACTACGGTAGCAATGTTTGTTGAACAACCATCAGATGGAACAATCTTGTACACAGTCCATCGTCGGTTTTGCTGTTTTCTCTTCGTTCTTTCTTCCTTGAAGTTTCCTAATTCTCTTCGCTCTTGTATGTATTACTTTTTACATGAGAATTTTGAGAAAGAAAGCAGTGCAGTGCTCAGATAAATAAACCCTCCTGTCAATGCTGCCACTGCGAAATTCCCTGATTCCTTCACCCTTAATAGCACTGTTTTCTGTAATTAGTCTAATTAGGTTAAATGAGAAATAGTGAAAGTATTTTATTTATAGAACCTATATTTAATTTTGATTCATTTTTCGAGCATGTTGTGCCTATTATTTTCATTCTGGTAGACTTTCCCTTTTCATCACGATGTAATGTGATTGGAACAATTGAATGGAAAGACACATTATATTATAAATATGTGTATATGTAATCAAAATGTTTTAACAATATATTCCAAACCGATTTTCTATTCTATGTACATACACTGCGACAAATAAAATCAGTAACCCAATCAGTATGCATATGAAAGTTAGTACCGTAAAGTTAGAAATGTAGAGAATGAATGAGTGTATCGTAACGTAAACATCATTATCAATATAAATGAGAACCTTAAAGATATTTATTACGGTTCTGATTTAGTAGTTAAGAGAAGCATAAGATAAGCATAGTTGTTTACTCCCTACCCAAATCCTGCGGTTTGATCACTTTATATTACATCAGGAAGTATTGCCAGATATGCTGAATTTGAGTATTTTGTAATTATGCAGATGTCAAATAAGAAATAAAGGATATAATACATTGGCCACATGCAGATTTTCCGTTTGAACTGTGAAGAATGAAGACATTAGCAAAAATTGAATTTACTGGACCAAATTACGGTTGCTTTGTTGCAGTTAATTGGCCATTGCAGCATCCCGGGAGATCAAACAGCGATGTCCATGTAGATTTTCTTTTTATTCCTTGCACATGTACATGCGATTTATACCTGCTTATATGTGAAATAAGAGTTTTATGTACGATCTTTTAATGTTGATAAGGTATTGCGGCTTCAAAAGAACAAAACTGTGCATTATGTTTCGGTAATTAGTGGAGGCACTGAAAGTGTAAAGAGCAATCAGAAGGTCATCAAGGTAAATGGCAAGTTTGGACGGGCACTTGGGTTTTTGGAAGGCGAAGACATCTTTATTGAAGAAATTTTATCTCAATGTAACCCTGTTAAACGAGCTTTTCTTACTTGTGTTTCTTCGAATGATTGGGAAATACTTGTAAGTGCTTATGGATATCGTATATCCTATTTTATTAAACAAACATGATAAAGTGTAATATTAGTTGACTGTCAATGTATTATTTCTAAGGAATCTAATGCTGAGATAGTTTCCAGCAAGCTTCTGAACCAACTTCGTGTGATAAATCAAGGCTTAACCTTCCCATTTTGGGTGACGAAGTCTATCTCTATTGAACTGAAAATAGGTGACATGTATATGTAGAGCTTATTTGCTTTCTAATGCAGTTTTTGATAAAGCACTTATTGAAATAATGAATTATTGATTGCAGAAAAAATTGATTCCGGGGCCGAATTTGGATTGCTAACTGATAGATCTGAGATAGAAATTCCTTCCTTAAAAACTCATTCGGAACCGCTAAGTATAATAGATAAGAGAAAGATTTTGCGAATTCATCCTGTCACTTTACCACATTCCACTCCTTTAGTTCCCGGTTCTACTTTATTGTTAAACAACATAAATCATGCCTTTGTATTTAAACCCAGTGTTGTAAAAGAGCATTTAGCAGAAGATGAATCCTCTTCAAAATACTTCTTTGCTCAGCTAATTCCTTATGACTCATTGTTAAATGATAATAAGAATCCCGTTATTGTCAAAATATTTTTCATAGACTATGCAGATTTAGATAGAAACTTATTAGAACATTTTGGTTCGTTAATGAATCCTCCTTGCATATTTTTGCATCCAAATCTGATGGAAAAGTATAAGTTAGAGGCAAAGACGTACATAGGTGTAGAGCAAATGAGTTCTCGAGCATTTGACAATATTCCTTCTCAATGTTCCCCTATATGTAACTCGAACTTAGATAAAGCACCAAAGAGATTCGGGTAAGCTATAATGTTATTTAAAAGGTTGCTCACGCTTTTGTCGCATAAGTGCATTACAATTTTACAATTGAAAGTTTATTTCTGAAATCTCATTGTGTTATATAGAGGATTTAGTGACTTGGTTGAAGAGTGCTGTAACTTTTTGAAATCCTCTTTGTCCCTTGGGAATATTCGACACGGCTTCGTAGGACCTGTTGGTTCCTTACTTATTACAGGTTATATTTACCGTATTTGCCCGTTTTTGTCATGTTACACTTCTACATGAAAATCTGTCTGTACTCTGTAGCACTTTTTCTTTTTCATTGAGATTTTGAATGCAAAAATTAGGAAAAAATGTAATTCATTTCGAGCAGGTAAACCAGGAAGTGGAAAATCAACACTTAGTCAACATGTAGTTACTCTCTTAGAAGAACATCCTTACTTCATTCATTGGGAAATGGTGAATTGCAGTCGACTCAGAGGGAAAAAGCCTGAGACGATGGAGAAAGAGTTACAAGCTGTTCTGTCAAAAGCATCTCGCATGGCCCCAGCTGTCATCATTCTTGATGATTTAGATGTTATAACTGCAACAGATAAATCTGAGCAACAAAATTTTGCAGAAGAATTTTTACACTATAAGTAAGATATTTTTGTTATTTCATTTTCCAATGTGGAAATATTGTTAATTTATATATGGTCACATTATAGCATAAAACTTCCCTGTTGCATGTTGGGTGTTTGTAACAGAAAGCCAACATAGTCGTACATTATTGTAATTCGATAATTTTACAGAACGTGCGAAACCATAGCTGAAAGCATTATGGAGTACTGTAAAACTCAAATCGCAGTAATTGCTACTTCGAATAGGGAAGAAACACTAAATTCGTATTGGAAATCCCGTCCTGGATTTCATTTTTTCCAGAAGACTATTAATATTCCTCCAGCTAATAAGGTATCATTTAACATTAGTACAATAAAATTAATAACCAGAGTCATTCGTTTTGTAGTACAAAATCTATTAATTGTTCAAGAAGTATTTTACTTTGTTTGATCGTATGAATGCGTATGTGGTGTGCATGTAAAATATGAAAGTACTATTATGTTAATCTTTGCAGTTGGACAGATTACAAATATTTCAAATGTGCACGGACCGCTATCTCAATATTACAGGCAGTAGTAATATCCAAGGTTTAATAACTAACGAAAGCGGTGTACAAAGCAGCATGCAGATCATAAACTACTGCCGATCTGAAAATGAATCAACAAAGCTCGGAATCAACGTTTTGTTGTCTACTCTTCACGACCATTATGCAACCCCTAGAATAATCGAAAAGATTTCCAGGAAGTGGGCTCTTCACATCCTCGCTTCTAGTGCCAATAATGATAAAAATCTACCCCTTCCCAGTTGTTCCATTCATTTGAATAAGTTTCAACAAATCATAGAAGAGGAGCTTGAGTTTTGTGAAGAATATTCTCATGCAGATAGTCAAAATCTTATTTCATGGGATACAATTGGAGGAATGAAAAACATAAAACACGAAATTAAAAAGATTTTGGAATGGCCAATTAAGGTACTAAGCATCACTTAAACTTTTTAGGAATCCATGCATACATAAACTCGCTGTATTATTATTTGTCAATAACAACTCTGAACTATTCCTAAACTTTTCCTTTTCTTTGTAGTACCCAATGTTGTTCGACAATGCACCTATTAAGATGCCAAGGGGTATTCTCCTTTACGGGTAATTAATTTTACTTGTACGCATTTTGTTTTTCGTATGCAAATATTTATATTAATGAAATACCTAATTGCACACTATCTGTTTTGTTTCAGCTATCCTGGAACAGGGAAAACTTTATTAGGATTAACAATTCCAACTCAGGTCAACGCGAAATTAATTCATATCAAGGTGAACTCTAACAAAGAGACTAATCAAACTTTTTATATGAAACAATTAATCTTTCTCTAATTAGAAAAACTTTTCTCTTTTTAAAGGGTCCAGAACTGCTGTCCAAATATATTGGGGCGAGCGAACAAGCAGTACAGGATGTTTTTACACGGTAGTCTCATTTTATTACTGGAAATTAAACGTTTAAAAAATGAGAATATCTAAAAAATATACGTGTATTACATTAATTTACAGGGCAAGAAATTCCAAACCGTGCATACTGTTTTTCGACGAGTTTGACAGTCTGGTACCACGGTAAGTTTGTATTATAACTGGTATAAGTATTATAATCTCTTTTTACAATCACTAATTGTTAGTTACAAAACTTTACAATGGACTTAAGTGCCAAAATCCCTTAAGCGTAGTAGATTACAATGTTGATTAGCATAGCCTTTTGTGTCTATAGATGATCTATACTTTCATTTGCAATTTTCTGGTCTAGAAAATATATTATAATTCACGCACTGGTACTTATGATTCAAAGGATATGGAGATGAGTATCAGTATATCAGTGTCTTATGAGCTATATTATTATTGGTATGTGAAATGTTTTACAAATAGGTTAACAATAATATCTATTATGTTGTGGCTGTAATAGAAGGTTTTTAAACAAACAATGCAAATACAAGAGAGTTCTTTATTGCAACTGTTGAGTGTAGGATTGCATTGCATTTGTGTTGTGTGCATTGAGTTGATAGTAAAGGGAGATTGAGTCGAGTAGAAAGGCTGCATTGTAAGATTTGTATGGTGGCAGAAGCGTATTGTGGTGGAAGAAGGAGAATTAATAGTTGAATAAAGGTATGATAGAAGAGAGGGGTGGGTATCCATGCGATTAGATTGAACTGGCAAGCGTTGTGAAGGGCCAGAGTAGACGGAGAAGTTATGAATGGTCTCTTAATGAAGTAGGCGGACTGGGACGATGGGGCTATCACTTGCAAATGACAAGGACTTATTATTTATTATGATGGTGAACGGGCTCTTCGTTTATTTTCACACCTTTGTGTGTCCGTCCGGACGATAAAAAAGTGATTGTTCCCATTGTCCACGTCCACATAAACGCTTTGCACACCACAATGTAGCAGTCGAATCGAAAATCTATTCTTTACTATTGCACACAATTAAAGTCTTCCATTCCTCCTCTTATTCTCGACTATAGTGCTCTGAATGTACGCATTGTACTATTTCTTCTGTAGTACAAGCACCTATTCCTTTCTAGTCTAGGCAGACAATTGTGATATTCTACTGTTGTTATCTATCCTAGCAGAAGGAGAAGGCGAGACTCGGCATAATGTCTAATAGCATAGTACAGGTAAATGCTTAAATGAATCCGACATCCGTGCACCAACCAAATCAACCTTTCATTAACAATAGTCAGGACACACTAGATGGACAGTCAGTCACAAAGTTGCACTTTTTAATGATAACAATGATCATCATTTCATTCTTGTGGCTATGAACATCATTTTTCATATTTCATCATCAGATGAGAAGTCAAGAATTTATAACCACATGCACATGTCTCTGTGTTTACGGCACACATGAATCATAAATTCATAATGGTTAATAATTGAAGAAAATAAATGTGATCATTTTTCAGACGTGGACACGACTCCACTGGAGTCACGGACCGCGTTGTCAACCAATTTCTGGCAGAAATGGATGGGATTGAAGGTGGTCTTGGTCAAGGTGTCTATCTCATTGCAGCCACCTCGCGTCCCGATTTAATCGACCCGGCTGTTCTCAGACCTGGACGACTTGACAAGCATCTCTTCTTTGATTTGCCCACAAAGGTACATAGAT
>JAAAYG020039928.1:8294-47276 GCA_009936455.2 Tomocerus minor
ATGATTACTTAAAATATATTTATTTTAAAATATATTCATTCTAATTATTTATCACTGGTGGAGCATAACTTACAAGCTGAAATTCAAGATATATTTTTTTGAAATAATTGGTCTGAGATCATTTCTATGATTCTGCTGAATTTCCTCCCCATCTTGTTTTGTAAAGAATTTCCTCTATGAAATGGCGCATAACTGGTTGCTCGCTACTTTACTGACTCCTCCCAACAATATTAGACAAAGCACGGTGCAATGTAAAATATTTTCCTGTAAATGCAATACAAAACAAATGAAGCACAATTTATGATTACTTAAAATATATTTATTTTAAAATATATTCATTCTAATTATTTATCACTGGTGGAGCATAACTTACAAGCGCAAGCTGAAATTCAAGATATATTTTTTGAAAGAATTGATCTGAGACCATTTCAATGATTCTGTTGAATTTCCTCCCCATCTTGTTTTGTAAAGAATTTTCTCTATGAAATGGCGCATAACTGGTTGCTCGCCACTTTTACTGACTCTTCCCTCCAAAATAAAGATGACCAAGTCCCGCTGAACAAGAGGGAGAAATGTTCGGTCGTATTCTGCTTGAAGTCTTGGGCCGTATTTTTCTGTTGAGTCATCTATAAAATAAAATAAACATACAAATTAGTCTTTTCTCATTTAATTACATTTTGGGAGTCATGATTTTATTGTACAACCACGTCAATTCCAAAAAATTAGTCGATTTTTATTCTTTGGTTTAGCGGTCGTAAGGATCAAGCTGTAAACAAGTCAATCAATTAATTTGCCCGTGAAAGCCAATTCGATTAATAATTATTAATGATTATTGATAAAATGAAAAATGAAAAATATATTTTTCAAAACCCCGACTAATTTTGTTGATAAACTATAACCTCCAATGGCAGCTGTGGAGAACAATGAAGAGCCCCCGTTTCCAATTTTACAGTAAATAATAATTGTATAAATCTTCGATTTTCAAAAGAATTAAGTTGACGCAATAGCCGAGAGATTCGATGTCAACAGTTTACGGCTTCATTGCCTTGACTTCATTGGATCTTAATGCACTGGCAAGGCAGTCGCTGTTTCGAGCAGGAACAAGAATCGATGATGGTACACAAAGGGGAATGAAATTGACTTGGGCAGCAGCGCGCGGTTTAACATCATCTTTTTGTTGCATGATTCTGTTAAAGGACATACTGCGGCTGCGGGAGCGCTAAATACCGACGCCATCACGAGGCTTCCTATTTGTCATGTTCTTTTCTAGAGCTCATTCTGATAGGAAGTAGTGTGCTCAGGACTCATGTCACCGATGAACGATAGGTATTTATTATATCTATGACATCTCATCTGCAAAAATTCTTTAAAATGTTAGTAAGAGGGAGATTAACTATTTACATTTCAAATTACTTTGAGAGAACAGTTGATGCTCTGCGTCATTAATGCTCATCTAAATTAGCCTTGGTGCAGATAAAAATTGAACGAATAACGAAACACTGTTTGATGTTATTCGTCCAATGCCACAATCCTATTAAGTGTTTCACGTGACTGAAATACGCGTAGAATCATGAGATTCAAAGAAAGTAGCTTACGCGATAAGCTTATGAGCTATAACGAGAAAAAATCCTACGCCTTCATGAGTATCGCAGGAATGTGAAAACCTCCACAGGAGTTCGTTCGGGATCTCAACCCTTCTGTTTTAAAGGATGCTTATGAACTGCACAGACTTTTACAGAGAATTTTACAGCGTTTTATTTCTCCATTTTTCCCAGTCCTGAAAGGATCTGATCATTATCCGTCGCCTACTGAAATAATCCTTGCAAAACATGAGCATCTAAAGCTATGGAAATATAGCTTCATGTTTTTTCAATTAAAAGGGTGTATGATGTGGAACAGTTTCAAGTCCCAAAATATTTACAATTTCTTTGAATGTGATGGCCAAAAGTTGATGCTTTTGTTTTTGAAGTAAATTTTAAGGCATGTATCTTTGAGTATATTTTCTTTTCCCATTATAGCTTTTCATTTTTCATCGTACATGCAAGATTGATGGTCAATTTGTCTTAAACTGTGATCTTTCGTAGGCAAATAAAGAGCAGCTCGTAAAATTTTACAAGCAATTTAAATAAATTCTTAAAGACGACATTATTTGTTAGAATTGTATTTTTATTTTCGTTACTATTACAGTAATGAAGACCATATGGTGTTTTTAAAAAACATATGATTTCGTCTGCACTACAGATTGCACAGTGACAGATTAATGTACAGTATTTGACGGTTTAAAATTTTAAAAACAGTTTTTGATTAGAATCGTTTGAAACTACAGTATCTGGGAAGGGATGTAACAGAATATGTCAGTAGTATATCAAGTTATCAGGATTTTCACTATGTAGAGACGAGGCACTTTTTATCTTAGCTTGGCATTTAGTAAGGCACTGGAAATTACAAGAAATTTACACATTTTTAAATAAAACTACTTGCGCATAGTTGACGCACAGGAAGAATTGTAGTTACTTTGACGTGTGCCTTGGGCAAATAATAATATTCATCTGAATATATTACATATATTGAAATCTACCGTTACATTATAGCTAATTTTGCATTAAAATTATTAAAAACTTCACAGAACAACAATGGCTATATGAATAGATATATTACAAGCAATGTTTTCTTAAAACTAACGACATCATTAACGTATGTAGTTGCATAAAGACGTAAGGAAGATTTGCTTTTCTAATGTTAAGCTGTAAGAGCCGTGGTATGTAAATATCTGTAGTGCATTTATTTTATAGCGGTTTCGTGTCTTTAAAATTTAAATTAATTATCTTCTATAATATGACGAGTCTGTAAAATGTATTTGTTTAACTCTGTAGAATGATCATTTTGGAAGGTAAACAATTTCTGTGGAGTGGACCTGGTTGCTGGTGTTTCTATTAGATTAGATTACACATTGAGTGAGGTAAGGCAGTGTTTCGTTTTTCAATTATTAAAAGTATATCGCTGCATTATACGTATTCCATTTGACTACTTTCGCTATTTTGTCTAATAAATATGCATTTGCATTCTGTTTTACATTGCTTTGCGATATTACCTAATTATACTTAATTTGAACCGTTAAATACTATAGTTTTTCCCCTTAAATACCATAGCATACCTAATATAGCTACATAATATCATCATAACATTTATACATTAATAATATTTATGAGAGTATCCGTTTTTGTAGTTAAACAGTTTCATCCGACAAGTTATTAAGCTAGTCAATTCACAAGAATCATAATCTGAAATAAAATCCTATAACTAAACAAATATTAGGGACAAGCAAACATTATATAAATTAATGAGCCGCTGTTGGATGCGAAATCCAACAAAAAATTAAAAGCTACAGAGGCTAACTATTTCAACGCCAGATTTTGCATTCATCTCTGTTAACTAAATATATTAAACCACTTGTAGTGGCGTAAGCGAGGATTGTAAGTAGGTAAATAATGTTAAGTAAAGAATAATATTACAATTCAATACATATTGGTAAATAATTGTAATTCGTGCGAGTGCTTCAGTTTCATGTCTTCTAGTAGCACCGATTGTCACTTCCGTTGACTTTATCGTCTTGCGAAAATTTTCTGGCTAGTTATTGTTTTAATTGGAAGCCTAATTAAGTCATTTTTCAAGCGACATGGGCTTGCATTTTCTCGACGATGGGCACAATCATGTCGAATGTTGGTCTTTTCCCAGGATCTTCATTCATACAAATTCGAATCAGTTTGGCCATGTGAGGGGAAGTTCCTGGAGGAATCTGGATTCTCAAACTTTCCATTGCAACCTGTTGAGAATATTTTTTTTTAGATTTTATCATTTTTACAGAATTCTAATTTTTTTATTTGTGGATTTAAATCTTTTGTGCTACCTTCATTCCTATTTCCATTGGACTTAAATCGGCAAATGGAACATAACGTGTCGCCAATTCCCATAAAACGATGGCAAAACTCCACATGTCAGCAGCTTTAATGTTGATTTGGGATGGCTTCTTCTGCAGAACTATCAAATAATACGCATATTGCAAGTTTTGCTCATTTTACTTTTTCGATAAAATTATTCTGAAACAGAACTCACTTTCAGGAGACATCCAGGCAGGATGATAATACTTTCCCTTGTCTTGAAAGCTGAATTTGGCATCTGACATGCAGATTCGGGCTGTCAAATCTTCATCGATCTGTTAGTATTTAAAATCAGTGTTAATTAAAAGGTTATTATTTCATTTAGCTTCAGAAATTATTATAATAAATATTTACCATAATATGGAAGCTGTTTAAATAATAATTTGGCACAGCTCTCTCCAAATTGTGAAAGTAAGCCATTCCTCTGGCAATATCGAGAGCAAATCTGAGAGCTTGAGTAGAATCTACAACAATGTTTGTACTCTGATGAAGAACATTGTACAAAGAACCGAATTGCATGTTTTGGCTGATGATGACCAAGTCTGGTGGGGAATTGCAACATCCAATCACCGGAAGAATGTTTGGGTGTGAAAATATTCTGCAGAAAAAAATTATTGACACATTCATGAATTTGCCTATTTCAATTGAACTATGTTTTAAATTTATATGTTGAGTAAGTACCGAAGTTTTGGAAATTCCTCATTAAAATCCCGAGCAATTCGAGGAGTACATTCTCTAAGGATAAGGATTTTTGCAATGATTTCATTTCCTTGCCAATGACCTTGCCATGTTTGACTAGATGGTGATTCTGCCAACTGTTTGGTCAATTTTAAGTCCTTTATCATAATTCCTTTATGTCGTGACAGAGTTGCATCGCCTATATTAAAATAATTGCAAATAAACGTGTTTTCTATAGACTGTGGTCGTATAATAAAATAATTTTGGCGTAATTAACTTACGGCTCCTGTGGGTTTTGAGTCCAATCCAGCTTTGGTCTTTGTAAGGGATCTTTTTCAAATCCTGTCCTGCCTCTGCAGCTTTATCTGTACATTTCATTTTTTAATGATAAGATTAACTAAGCGGTTGGAATTCTAACAATAAAATATTTTTGCCAAGCGTTCTTACCATGCAATCTGTTTGACAGATTTCCTCTGCACTTGTCCAATGGAGTGTCTCCGTCTTTATTTGTGATGGAGACAAGTGCTCCAAATTTTGAGACAAGATCTTCAGCAAGCTCAGCATATCCCCAGAAACATGCATAATGTAAAGCTGTGTTTCCGTGTTCATTTATAGCATTCACTTCCGCTCGATTTTGCAATAACTATTTTTGTAATTAAAAATGGCGATAAATTTCCATAATAAAAATTTAGATGGTGAAATCATCCTTATTTTTTGAGCAATGATAGAGTTAGATTTGAGCATGAGAAAGTAAATGACGTAATTATTACCAATCTTGTGACATCTTGATGACCATGTGCTGCAGATAAATGCAATGGAGTATCATCTCCTTTATTTACAACATTCACTCGGGCTCCGCGATGAATCAGTAATTCTAAAATCTTGTACTGGCCATATTTGGCAGCCCAATGTAATGGACTGAAACCGTGATCATCCCTGCATATAACATTCGGTCATTTAGACAATATTAGTAAATAAATTTTGTCGTACAAATAAACAGTAAAGCAAAATCCTAGAAATCCCAACAAAATCAGATGAAGAATAAATATTCGTATCAAATGTCGATTGACAAAATTTCAAATATTTTAAAATACAATTTTAACACTCATAAGCACCACCAGAAATATTTATGGCATTTCCATGAGTATTTACAGAGTAATTCGTTATTTTCATACCATGTTGTTTTGTAGGAAATTAGACTTTCTATTTATGTAAAGAATGAGTAAGTAAGTTAGATAGGAGAGAATAAGTGGAATAGGGACATTAGATTGTAGGTGATAGTGATATGTCCGTTATGTAACATTTATGGAGATGTGTGTGATGTGGTGTGCTAGTTGTGGATATGGTAAATAATAGACCTACTAATAAATTGCCTCACCCTTGATTCAAGTCGTTTTCTGTATCTTCAAGCCACAAACGAACTTGTAGAAAATTTCCTTCCCTACACCAAGAAGGTTGAAAAAGATTTTCCATTTCAAAATAACCAGGTTTAATTTATAACATAAATTATGTAATCCGGCAAATTGTCTACAGCTACTGCCCTGGTAAAATAGCAAATCCGATTCTAAAATAACTCACACACGCGAACATACATACATACACACAAGTTGAAGAAACAAGACTAAGACGATTCCCTGACTAATAAAATTCTGTGTACTGTGTACATACGTGTAAAAGTGAGAGAGGAGGTCTAACTAATCTTCATCACATACATGCATGCACTACATCGAACCAAATTTAAAGAAATCTCTATCCCACAATGTCCTGCACGAATGTATCTGGCTGAAGGACTTACAACATGAAGTAGGTAGCTATTCTGTTATCTATGTGAGTGGAGTATTGTACTGTGTAGTCACTATACATACCTGTTGTAACTCTTCTCCAAGTTCTTATAATAATAATATCCCCTCTATATGCTAATGCTATCTTACTACTCGTATCTTCGTTTTTAGAGTGTACACAATTCACAATCCAATATGAACATGAAGTCACAGTAATAATATAGCAAGTAAAAAGATGAGATGATCCCTCCCTATACCTAAATATATACCAATACACAGCTGGGATCTTCGTTACCGTAAAAGTTCCTTTGCACGGATTAACACAAATATTTTTTAAATCCTTTAGAAAATTTCAATCATTTTATCTCTTAAATAATGAATTCAAGTGTATTCTAGGACTATTGAAGATAATACAGCGACTACAACTATTTAATGGGGAAATATAGGCATTCAAAGCACGTAGCTATATCATCCATGGAAAATATTAAAATATTTTTTACACAGAGCATGTATGCTGTCACTTAGGATATAACCCTCCATTTCATACTAATAATGCACTCCCTAGTCCCAAAACTTCATGTTTATCCTAATCGAATCCTTGCATTTTCCAAACTAAACGGTATCATGATATCAGTCGGGCTAACTTGATGGGTGGTCTTGTCAAGATCTGTCTAAAACTGTGGGCAGAAAGCTCTCTATGTTTAACTTAAAGATGGCTAAAATCTGCCTAGAATTTCTAAAAGCCAAATGGCATCAGTAAAACCTTCTTGATAGGAATTAAGTTATCTAAGACATTTGCAACGTTGTAGGCATTTATTGTTAGTTAAATTGAGTAGGGGTACACATCGTAATTCTTCAACGGATTCATAAGACTTCACTGTATGTACTAATTAATTTCATGGAGGTGTATTTTTGTCCTACAATACTGGATATAGGTATCTAACGGAACGCGTCGCTATATACATAAAAATGTAGTGCTTATTGAAAAGGGATTGCCCTTATACTAGCAACAATATGATATTTAGATGTAATCTTGAGTTTCTGGGGTAGGTAGGTTGACGTGAGCATAAGATGGAGGATGGAGGAGTTGAGGAGCAAGAAGCTATATAGGAAAGTATGAGTGTTACTCAGAGGATGTTGGTAAAATGTCCGTCTATACGTATAACAATTATACAGGATGCATATCTTGTGGTATACCATTAGCGGATGTAATATATCCGTAACAAACCGATAAGGTAGTCACACGTGAAAGGCTACCTCTCTATATCTATTCACTCATACAGCTATGAGAGCACAGATTTTTTAAGGTTTTGTGTGGGCAGATCGAGAGACGAGATGATGAATTCAGAGAGAGAGAAAAAAACTCAGTCAGGCCATAGTAACGAAAACGAATGAACTCATTGTCAGTTTTCATCTCAATCATCATGAATATGATCTAATGCAGTCTTGGGCTCTTGTCTAGCGTCTAGACTGCACTTAGGTGGAAGAGAGTCTTTCTACGCACAAGTCATGAGCATTCAACAGGAATTGTAAAGTAATTATATGCACTATCCTACACGCAATGGGCAGAGGAACTGAAAGGGACACATTTTGATAACATCGACCCAACATCTCTAAAACGTGTCCACCACCGTCTGAGTGCACGAAGAAAAAAAGTCTCATGAGCTATAGCGAGATTTACATGAACTCTTATATGCAAATTAAGTGAAGAGAAGACTATTATAAGAAGTACGCAATAAGTAAAGCACTTTACGTATATGCAGTATTTCCATCTCAGCGCAGTATAATGCTCAATATAATGCTCTGACCTCATTTCAATGGAATACTTAAGAAATACACTCGTGTCTCTGTTTTGGTTGCACGTGAGTCAATGCCCGGTCTTCTATACTACATAACTTAGCTAATTAGTAGTCAATAATATTGCACTTTGTTAATTGAGTACAAAAATTAGAAAATGATTTTCCAGCTTCCTATTTTTACCAGACATTTTCAAGTAGTATAATTAAAGGATTGGATATCTCTATGGCTTCAAGTCTATGTGCTCTGATTATGTCAAAAATAATTTAAAATCGCGATAATTTCATATTCAGGGCGCTTTTTGTAGCCTTTACAGAAGAGCATACATTATTGCTAGTCTAATTTGTAGTTATTAATAAATGCCAGCTTAGATGAAATCCATAGAAAAAACAGAAACAACACCCACGCTACTATTCGTAACTACTTTGTACCCATATCAACATACATACAGTTTAAGAGGGCCTACACACTCATATGTACATATCTCCTTAGGTACATCAACCAACATGTAGATTATGTACCATGAGAAAATCCTTTCATATTTACCTTTCATCCTTTCATTTGTGTGGGGGAGTAAGAAGTCCAAATGGCAAGGTAATCAAACTCCACGCGTCATGATAAGGCGTGGCTATCCACACATTATTTCCTGCACTCTTTATAAATTGCAGGATTTTTTGAATAATTTGAGAATTAAGCCTTAGAGAAATAAGTATTGAAAAAGTTCTAATCCCTTGTCACAATTATAATTATAATCCCAAAAAATA
Organism: Tomocerus minor; assembly: GCA_009936455.2. NCBI lineage: Eukaryota > Metazoa > Arthropoda > Collembola > Entomobryomorpha > Tomoceridae > Tomocerus > Tomocerus minor. Next base: position 17,253 of record JAAAYG020039928.1, read on the forward strand.
TTCTACACTATTCTACAGAATAATTGCATAATTTCAACAATATTTCTATTGGTATTCAAAGACTATGTGTTATTAAAACTCAAATTTCAACAGTTGCAGCAATTACAATTCAAAAACTGAAAATTGGATTTTAATTTATTGAAAGTTGATTACTTGGGAATAGAAATAGACATGCTTTTGAGAAGAGGCTATGAACTATTTGACTACTAAATTATTATGTGTTATGCAAATATTATCTAATAGGAATGGATGCCATTTTACAGTATAGAAATGTGGAATAAGGCTAAATAAGGTTAAACCATGGTTTCTAGAGTTGAAGCATAATAAAGCAGCTAAAAATTTCAACTTGGAGACTTTTGAAGGTTGAATCACTAAAAGAGATTTATTGTGACATCCACAAAACAACACAGAATTGAAATCAACATTTTATCATGTGTCAGTGCAACATTATAAATATAATTTATATTAGGAATAAAAGATATAATGTTTGAGATAGGTTGGGAGGAGTTGGGATAGGGGTACTAGCATCTACAAACAAAAACACAATCCGTTTTCTATTTACCTATAAGACAAATGGTACGAAGATAGGAAATTCTGGTAGTACCTATTTATGGTTAGTTAATGTAACAACACAAATATAATTACTATACTTTAAGTTAAAACTTCAAATATTGAAATATTGTACGGTTTCTATAACACGTTTCATCATTACTTATTTTTATGTACCATTTATTTATAATAGCCTAAATCTGTTCATCCTTGCGGTGGAAAATATTAATAAGTATAACACATAAAATAAGTATCAACACAAGGATATATACGTAATTAGATATTCAAATTATTTATTCTTACGTATTATTGAATATTGTTGAAAGTAATATAGTTGAATCGAAATTGTGTTTTAAATACACGATATCAATATTTTAAATAATACTATTTATACTAAAAACTATATTATTATGCATAATTTTTAGTCCATACTGCATATGTCGTGCTCTGCTTTGACCATTTTGCTATAATATGTAACATGTTCAAGTAAGCACTGGTTATAATATAATAAGTAGTGTATTAAACACATACGTGAATTAATTTTTAGTCTGCCCTTTTCCCCCATTTATTTATTCCTTTTTTCTTGAGTGACGAAACTTTTTCACGTACGCCTCAACTAGTTCCTTTATTTTATTTGGATTAATTTCGCCGGATTTATTATGGCAGATCTGTTCAAACAAAAAGAAAACATTTTTTTTTTAAAAATTTCATTCTCACATTTTAATTGTCAGACTTAAATCCGTCGACTAATTGTGAATAATTTTCTTACTTTTGGAACAGCTTTTCTTAAAATTTCTTTGTATTCTTCTTTTGTAATATGTTTCTTGCTATAGTGTGGCTTCAGTGACAGTTTAACTTCTTCGACGACTCTCTCCTGGCGATTTAATTTCTTTAAAAACTGTGATAATATCAATAAAAATCCAATTAATTTAGTAATTCTGGACACAAATGACACAAGTACACACGAACAAAGCTGGATTGAAAGTCACAAAGCAAAGCACCAGACCTGAACCTCCTCACGTCTTAAATAGCTAACAACGCACGTATGTATATTATAGATTCATTAGTGCTAAATAATGAATAAATTCGGCTGCAAGAGTCAAACGAATACATGGATTGCATGAATTAAGCCACAAAATTGAAAGTGCGTACAGGAAGATGACATTATCTTAAAAACTAACTACTCTATAAATAAGTAAATTTAAAACACAGAAAATGTTGAAGGATAATACCTTCTCCTTTACCCTCAACTCAACAGCAGAAGTCGGGACGTCCTCCGAAAGTCGTAGTTCTCCTTCACTTAATTTGACTTCTTTCTTGACGGTTTCTGAAAAAATTCCAAAACAAAAATTAATTTTGCTCCTATAAAACCTAATGAGTCATAATTGGATGAATAAAATGCAGAATGACTTACGTCGGTGACCTTTAGATTTTTGATGAGAGGCTGATTTGATTTTCCCGATTCGATCTTGCATTTTATTATGAACACTTTTATTTGGAGAAGCGCCGAAGAGACTATCAAAGAGATTGCTCTTGCCCTTGACTCCTGGAGCGGAGATACCTCCTCCGATGTGACCAGAGGCTGCAGGAGGTGCAGAATTTGCGGAAGAATTTTTGTCATTTTTGGAGGACGAGACGGAATCCAATTGTCCTCGCTCGTTGGGGGGCTCAAAGAGATCGTCTCCTTCGCTGCTGTTGGGAGAGAAGGGGGAGTCTCCGTCGCCAGCAGGCTGAGTGGATATATTATTCGTCCTACTATTAAATGTATGAAAATTCTGATTTTTGGGGAGAAGAACACTGCCTTGTAAATTGTTTTTATTTGCTATCACATTTCCTAAAGTATTTCCTGCCATTTGATTTGGCTGAATGTTCCGTACAGCGGAGGACTGTTGTCTAGCTGCCAGTAAAGGTCCATAAATTGCACTAGCAACACTAACTAACACATTCGAGTTCAGAAGCGTCGGGTTCATTGCAGGGAAACGCAGCTGTGGCGTCGGAGGAGCTGGAATTACAATCGGCGAAGGGACAGACACGTTCCCCCCGCTCATCGCAGAAGTCTTGGATGGGAAAAGTCCAGGAATATTTCCAATGACAGGTTTCCCCGCCATGCCCATCGACGTGGAGGTGGCAGGAAGAGCTTGTCCGTTTGATTTGTGAGCTGCTGTTGTCGTTGACGGAGTTGAACTGGATTCGTTCCGATTCGGGTACGTCGTCGGAGAGCTGAGGGGAAGTGGTGTGCTGGCTTTCGGGGACACCTGCTGGAAATTCGACGGCAATTTCCCTTTCCCCGACGGCTTCGATGAAGGTGAGCAGGAATTCATGGACTCTTCGTCCGGAGGATGCGCCGTTTCCACGCGCGTAGACGTCACAACTGAATCGTCCCTCATTAGAGAGCCGTTGCTGCCCTCATCTGGGGATCCCGACGTTGACATCGACGCACTAAACGACGCATCTCCTATTTTACAAGTACTTTGTGGCTGAACTTGAGTGCTGTCGGCGGGAACGCCGTGGCGATACGGAGAGCCTCTTTCTCCAGCCTCGCCACTTGCCCCTCCCGCAGAGTTCGTAACTGTTCCATTGCTATTTTTGTCCTCGGCGTGTTTGTCTCCAGCCTCTTTCTCTTTCGACTGCGAGTCCACACACTCGTCATCATCACTTAGAACAATTACTGTTGGGGACACGCCGATATTTTGCTCTTGAATCGGCGACGCCTCTAAATCAATCAGAACTGTTTTCTTGAGCAATTTCGGTTTCCCACTCTCCTTGTCACCCGATCGACCGTTTTTGGATTTAGAGCTTTTTCTTTTCGATGTGTCGTCACTTTTATTCTGGTTCGTTGACTCAGCGTTGTTTGTCGAGGACGAGTCTTTGCCTTTCTGGAAATTCAGACTAACCACAATGCTGTCCCCGTCCGCCACGATCGCCTTCACTGGAGACACTGACTTCTCGCGACGTTTTCGCTTCTTCTTTTTGTCTTTTGTTTCCCGCACCTCAACCACCTTCTCCCTCTCTTTCTCTTTCTCCTTTTCTTTCTCTTTCTCGCGCTCCTTGTCCTTGTCACGATCCCGGTCGCGCCTCTTCTTCAACCGGTCGTCACCTCCGAATTTCTCCTTGCGACGACCTTTACTTCGTTTAGATGAAATGGATCGAGAGCTTGAAGAGGAAACGGATCTTCTTCGTTTGTTACGACGACTTCGACTGTCACTGCGACTTCGACGCCGACTTTTTCCGACTGGACTGTGAGACCGAAACTTTCCAGGACTTCTACTGTTGGACCTAGAATGAGCGATACGACCTGGAGATTTCGATCGACGATGTCTCCTAGAATGTCTCAATGGTGAATTTCTGCATAAATATTTTACAGTTTGTTAGTAAAATGTTTTAGATGATTTTATCTTTTTAAATAAACTGAATGTCATTTTAAATTGTAGGAAATAATTTTAGCACACTATCAAACAATTTTTAAACGCTAAATTAAATTAGAAAATAAAAATGTTCCACAAATAATTATAAAATGTACTTAAAACCAAAAAAAGGAAATTACCAACACTCTCGTGTATAATCGATTTGTTTCTTAAAAGAATTTCATATTTGTCTTAAATTCTTTTCCTCGATACTAGCAACAAAGTTAGAGCAGAAGCTTACCTTGACTCAGATCTTGATGAATATGGTTTCTTTCCAGACGGGCTGCCATAATGTTTATCTTTCCTAGACTTGGACACACTTCTGGACCTGGAGCGCCAACGATGAGATTTACTTCTTGAACTGTGATTTTTAGTGTCTTCTGGTGACCGTCTGCTTTCTGTTCTTTCTTTACTTCTCTCTCTTTTACTTTCCCTAACAGGGGATTTTTCTTTGGGGTGTTTTTCTCGTTCTCTTCGCTCTCGTGGACTAACTTCTCGGTGCTTGTCATTCTCTCTGAAATACTTCTCTTCAGCCTTTGGTTTTCCATCCCTGCAGAAATTATGAGAAATAATTATTAGCATTTAATTATTAGTAGTTATTAAAATTTAAGTTAATTATAAATCGTTGGGTATAATTATTATTTGCACTGATACAACAATAAGCAAAATAACAAATGAAAATGCGAACCTGTAGTTCCTTTGTTTCGTAGACTTGGAGGGTTTTCTCCAGGAAACAGGTTTGGTACCCTCTTCCACTTCGTCAGAGGAAGAATGACGAGTCTGGGAGTCAGGGAGCTTTTTCTCGGTAAAATTCATCACAGAGGGAGATCTAGACTCTTTGCTCTTCTTCCTTTTCTTCGACTTCTTCTTTTTACCCTTCTTTTTCTTTTTCTCGGGCACATCTACAATTTCCCCTTCCTCGCAATTACTCGTGAGGGAGTGCGAGCGTTTTCGCTTATGACTTTTCCCGTTGGGGGCATCTCTTTTCCGCCTGGGTTTCCCCTCGCCATTTCTGTGGGCGGAGGAGTCGGAGTCGAAGCTGTCTTCGTCAGAAATGGACTCGAGTGAGGAGTTGGATTTGTCGCCCGTCCCATTGTCAATATCCTCAGCAACGGCCTCTCTCCTTGGAGGGCTTTCCGACCTTCTGCTCTGATAATGGGCCTGACTCTCCTTCAATTTCACTTTTGTCACGTTGGAAATGACGACGACTTCCGCTTCTTTGACAGCCACAACCTCAATCTCCGGTGTTTCATCCACTTCCTCCACCACAGAATCCTCTCCTCCTTTCGGCATATTGTTTGGGTCTTCTGCGGGGAGTTCCGGAGCAGGAATCAACATCGGCTCGGCAATAGTTTTCCAGCGACTATTAGCAACAGTAGGAATACTAGCGGCAGGAGTCTCGCTCGATTTATCTAACTCAGCTACTCGCTCTACTTTCGAAAAGTCCTCTTCACTAGCTACTGCACTTTGTAAGATATTTGGAGGGGCAGGGACTAGCGGCAGTTCAGGCACAGCATCTGCCTCTTCGTCGTCCGATCCAAAAATTTCCGCCACCAACGAAAGTTTTTCTTCTGATGAGTCGCCTAATTTACTCCAATCCCCGGCACCCTCCTCTCCTTTCTCGTCACCGAATATTTTTGATATTTCTGATTGGAAACTCATGGCATTGCCATTCTTGCTCTCTTTCCTCACAACTCCCTTTTGCCTTTTTATCAGAGAACTGATTGGCAGGAGCCGATGACGTGTGGGGATTGAGAATTGGATCGTAGGTCGACGGTAGTCTTCAGTGGGGGGCATAGGAATCGAATTTAGATCATCGTCAACCTCCCTCACGGGCTTCGGCGTTGATGTAATCGGCTGCGTTGGAGGAGGTGACACCGGAATGGGTATTTCAGTTTCTTCTTCTTTTTCAACCTCGTCGTCTTCAGCACCGGACAAACTATTTCTTTTCGTCAGTTGCATGCTGTGCTCTTCCTCATCACTAGAGTCTAAGGGCTGCGACGGGTCGTACTCCTCCCTCAAAGCTGATTTCGCCTTCCCCGCCGAGTCCAAGATGTCATTTCTAATCTTCAAGAACGGGGACTGCAGGGATGGGGAGTCAACTTCAGCCTCAAGGACATTGTCCGGTTCGAAAGTTGGAGGCGGGGAATCTGGTAAGGGTATGCTCTCAGGTGATGGGACTCCGTAGTCATCGGTTGTAGGGGCGGGTGCTACCGTTAGCACATTTTCAACAGGGTCCAAAATTAAAGTCCCGGGCAGCTCGATAGGTTTCAGGCTACTAGAATTGGGACAAGGTCTTGCTTGGGGTTCCTTCTCTAGAGAGTTGCGACGAATCTTGGCATTTTCTTCGTCAATAACCATTTCCGAGTCACTATCCCTCTCACGCTCACGATTCAGATCCACCACCTCCGAGTCATTGTCTTGTGACGTGTTCCTCTTTCTCTTTTTCTCCACCACCACCACCTCTTCTGGCACTTCTGAAATGTATAAATCCATTATTCGATACTAATTTTTCACTATCTTCACAAAATAATTTCACAGTATTTTTACTAAAGCTTTTTTGCAGCCTAGACAGATTGACAGATCCTCAAATAAATGTATCCATTACAGTGGATTTACTGCATCGCCTTAACTAGCCACCCAGCCCCGCACAGAATTCAGATCGATAAAACTACACTGATACTACTTGGATGTGGGGGTTGGAGCATGTTGGTATTTGCATCTTTCAGTCTTTAACTCATTACGTCATTGTAGTATAAAGAACACACAATACATGACGAAATTCACACTAACTATCAACGGTTAAATTACAACGTTTTCTTTGACTGGCGATGCTTGTATAATAAACTTTACAATCAGACTGCCACTATTCCAGCTGATTATTTTATTTTGTAATTTGGAAAGTTGGATACAGTTATTAGTCACGGTAAAGTTGGCAATATTTATCATTTTTTATCGTCAAAGGTAGAGAAACTTTTGTTTCTTTCTGTAGAAAGTAGAAGTGCGCCGCTATGGTCTATTTTTTCTCATACATAATTATAATGGCTTTCACTTAATTAAGTCTAATTTATCTACTTTTTTTGGTTAGGCGCAAATGGTCAAAATTTATTATCTTAAAAAATAGTTATAAATAGTTAAAAATATTAGTTGACAAAGAAGCGAACTGGGCTGTCCTATAAATGATGGCAGTTGCTACACTGACACTGCTGTGCGCAGCAGCAACGAAGTGTAGTGTGAAGCAGAAATTATGACATACGATTCGAAAAAAAATAAGAAACAAAAATGCAATGTGGCATAACTGTGACTCCCACATTATTACATCATTATCAATACCATTCATTAGTTTCCTCACGTTTTATATACGATTAAATATATAAATTTTTTAATTACACATTTTTTACTCGCCCGTTTGTATTTAGTTTAACCTCGAAGTTAGCCGCGTGGGAAACAAGCGGTTATTTTGATAGTATGTAGAAAACTGAAAATCTTCTAGTTTATACCAGATATTTCATAAGATAAACATATTATGTTCTGCCACTTCCTATATTTTTGTGGAATTCTATTTTATATTTTTGCTGATAAACCGATAATAGTTATTTTATACAAATAAATAATTAGAAAATCATTTATTTGCTTGAAATCGAAAATTGAAATCGAAAGTTGCATTACTACGTATTGGTATTGGGTAAAGTAGAAAAATATAGCACATAAGTAAGCGCACGAATATTGTTAGCACAGTGCGCAGTGTTAATTTAAAAAGGGCCCAGTGTGTTCTCGCTGCAGTCAGTCATAGTGCTTTGTTACATGTGCGGAATGTGTGCATGATGAGTGGAATGAGTGAAGTGAATTACCTTCAATGTCACTGTAGATGTTATAATCTTCATCATCATCATTATTGTGCTCTGGAAAACTCTTGGAATTCTGCGGGCGTTTGGAATTGGCCTTATTATCTTTAGAATTGTTCTCATCATCAGATTTGGGTTTGGAGTCAGCTGCGGTTTTGCAGAGAGGGAAAATGTTGGCAGCGGCCGAGAAGAAGTCATTGTCATTTCTTGAATTAGAATCTGCCTCCCAAGGAGGGACGACAGCATGAGCAACGCTTGCTCCATCGAAGACTGCTGCAGAAGACACGGGCTGTCCCGACCCCGTGGAGTTGCTGGACGTGGAGTTAATAAATGACGTACCTGCTGCATTTGAGGAGGAGTTAGTGCCATTTGGAGAACTCGGGGCTTGGCGAGTATATTCATTCAGTTCAACAGACGACGGTAAGTGTCTATTCTGATTAGTATTAAACGGACTGGTGGAATTCGTCTCTGGAGAAGTGGCGCCACTTCGTGGGGACGACCCACTTGATCCAGGACCGCTGTTATTATTTATAGTGCCACTATTGTTATTGTTAGTCTCATTGCCATCGGGTTTCTTGGCAGGGGATGTCTTTTGGAAATGGAGATTGGCAGCATTGACAGGGAGTGAAGGGATCAAAGTGCCGTCCCTTGTAATGTGAATATTCCTGTCGTGGTGCAGAATGAATTGCCTGTTAAGTATGGGGCCGAGGATGTCCACCCTTCCAGATAAACTGGCAGGGGGTGCAATGTCACGAGAGGCTCTTCCAAATTTGTTCCTCATGGGTAGTCCTATGCGGTGACGGACGGGGGCGGCGATGCCTACTTCCCCATTAGCGACGTCGTCTCCAGAACTAAAATTAGAGCAAGGGATGAGCATGGTTGGAGGGAGGAGCTTAGGTGGATTAAATCAAAAGTGGCTTACTTATCGTAGGATTCCAAGTCGTCATAGGAGTCATATAATCTCAAAGGAGTAATGCCAGCATGAAATCTCTGTGAGCTTAACGAACTCGTAGATGAGGAAGCCGAGCTGGTGGTCGTGTTGGTATTACCACGACAATTAGGCAGGCCTACGTACACCTGTCCAGGACGTGGTGGAATAATTCTTAATTGTTGTAGTAGGCGCCGTCTTATCGACGACGGTCTTTTCTCCGAGGCCGTCCTACCCGATGACCTCGTTTTCCGTTTGGCAGATTTGGATTTATTCTTCGATTTTTGTGCTTTTCGTGTTGGCTTCCTTCTCCTTTGAGTTGATCTGGAGGAATTTCTCGATGATGCTGTGCTCCGTCTCATTGCTAATTCCTCCATAGCACTCGCCTCCTAAAATAACCAAATACCACGTCATGATATCCAGGAGATTCAACAAGAATTATTTTCCTCAAGGTTAATGGTTGGAAATTGTACCATGACTAAATCGTTGGTTGTCGAGCGTGCGATGCTGTGTAAAATTCGAATGCTCTGACTTGTACGGGCAACTCTCACGGAGCGGTGAGAGGCCTCCCTGCTCGATGTGGGAGCAGCTTCCTACAATTTAATTATCATTATTAGTGCTGTCTATTTAAGATATTAAAATATATTTGGGAGATTGGAAACATACGGGAGTCCTATGAGTTGCCTGACATCTTGGACAAAACCAATCGTCAATGGGAACATAGTCCAATCTCGGCTCTAGGCACTCCAAGTGGTAGCCTAAGTCACACCCATCACATAGCAAAAGTCGATCTTCCCGATCACAAAGTCCACAAATTTCACAATAAGTCGGATCAAAGTCATACTGCTCCCCTTCGGGATTTGGGTTTTGATTTGGAAACACTACTTCTTGAATGCGAATTACTTCCCCCTCTAAGTCACGTCTGACTAATATAGACGGAAAACTTTTGCGGTCAACTGGACACGTTGCAGTTTTCTGAAATCAGTCACAGAAAACCAATCAATTCCAGTATTTTAGCGAGATTACCTTTAATTTGTCATTGTATGCAATCAAAATTTTATATTAACAAAAAAAATACTGTTAATAATCTAAAATTCTAAGCGGTCTTTAGAAAAGTAGAATAGTAGTCGGTGAAAAGTATCCACAGATTTATTTAGAATTTGTTATTTTAATTCATATGCCATATCCCATAATTTAGAACTGATTTCTCTTTGCATACATTGTAATTCTTTTAGTTTCACATTGTAAATTTAGAAAATATCTTACATTAGACCATTTCGTTATGCATTCTAGACAAAAATAATGCTCGCAGGTTTCAGGAGTTCCAATTTCTTGTCCTGAAAATCTTTGCAGACAAATAGGACATTTTTCAGAGAATCCATCACTATCTGTGGAAGAGTAGTCACTCTCTTCTCCATCGTCCCCACTTTCCTCAGAAGCTGGGGCTTCCAGATCCTCTTCGGGCCATTGTAAATTGTCAGTATCAGTTCTTCCAGTAGCGCCTTTGAATATATTTTAAAAATTGTCATTTAAAATATGAATTTCTATATGTAAATTGTAAATAGAGAATTTAGTAAGGATGTACCTTCATTGGTGTTGGTAGTTGAGCTGTCATCAGGGAATGACTTATCAGTATTTTTCTCTGTAGAATCCATTCTTGGCTACGTTACATTAATACAACTCTTGTATATGTTCTCCTCTTTTTATTAATATTCCTAGGATTAAAATGCGTTTATTTCATTTTTATCTACTATTGTTTTAGACGGCCAAGGTTGGAGACTCTTTGTTTAGTTGAAGGGCAGCAGTAGGACGTTTTCGGCTTCAGCTTGAAAATAACTATTGAATAATTGCGAGAAGTAATGTACGTAGATAATTACTTTTCTAGCGACCAATAATTTTGATCTACCTGCTGCTATAATTAAAGGCAAGAGCCAGTGATAACGGCTAATGCATCTTTACAAAGTCCTTTCAATTTCTTCCATTAATTAGCTTAACTTCCGTCTAAGGGAACATTTATGTCACTGAAAAATCACGATGCTAACTATACTTTCTATGAATGCGAATAATACAATACTGTTATAATTTGGGGAAAGTTATTGCACTTTTTAAATTGCATAAATAGTTCGTTTGTTGTAGCCTTAAAATTTTCCTAAGTTATTAATAAATGTCATTATTTACATAATTATTACTATTTCATAGCTAAACTAATTCTACATTAACGATGAACAAATTAATTTGAGCGCTAAGCGCTTCCAGTGTCACTTAGGTTCTTTTTTTGCGAAAATGCCATAGTTCTTCATAAGACGGAGTCATTGACCGGGCCCATTTTAATATTTAATGTGTTTTGCTCGAAGAACTTTTGAATGGATCAAAATGAATTTGCACTGGAGATTTCAAATGTAAATTAAAGTTTAGTTCAAATATAACTAAAGACGCGATTTATTTTAGCGAACATCTTCACTGGTGGTAATTAGATTTGCGATGAGCTTGAAAAGTTGCATTTTAATGATATGGGTGAGTTGACACTTTGACATTGACAGGAGTGAACTTGCTAAGGACCTGAGGTTTGTTAGCCTTGTTCCATGTTATTGTGAGTCGTCCACTAAATCCTACGACATAGTTGATTACGTTGAAATGTCGTTAACAATTGTTGATATTGAATGTAAATGTTTGCAAATGCATTTAACTTGTGATTCTCCTTTTCACTTGAAGATAATTGAAAAGAGTCGGCGTTTTGTGTGATGATATTAAATTGGCAGAAAGTGTGAGTAGGGGTGAAGCATCTTGGAATTGGTTCACAGTCACAAAGGTCTTTAAAAGTTTGCAAATTGCTCACTATGGTTGTTTTCCAGCGTTAGGGGGGTCAACTGCGGTTGGATTCGGTTAAGGCCGAGTCTGGGAGTTGATGTCAAATCCGTCGTGTGCTGTGTGGCTATGGAGTGTGAGCAGTGGACTGATGGAGATGTCGAGAATGCCACAATTAAAGGGCAATCAATATGCAAGCACTCACGACAACAGAGATTTGATTAAAGTGCAGACTAATTTGGAGGCAGAGTCAAGCCGTCAATCCTATAGTGCAGTAGGATGGAAAAATGCCTTTAAATATCTGGAGTGGCCTGTTGTGTATGTGTGTGTGTGTGCTATGCATGTATGTTCTATCAATTGCAGTTATTTCAGCAAATGGCTTTGGCAAGTTTTTATGTACTTTTTGAACGTGTAAGTAAAGTGTAAGTAAGAGTAAGTGTATTGACTTTGTTGAGTATGTCCTTGCAGTTAGAGTAATTTTCCTTTGACGACTCCAACGCTTGTACACCACAACTTGCAAGAATTCCCTTTACAGTTCTTGCCTCTTCCTCCCTGGCTAAGTCATTGCTTGGGAGCTACAGAGACTCGAAACGGCTCTTCATTGGTGACTAATTATTAAATTAATTGGAACTTTACATATTGTAAGAGAGAGAGGAGAGCCGAAGCCGAGAGATGAATTGGTGATGATGAACGGAAAGAGGAGAGGAGGATAGTCGATGTGCTGTACATTGTACTCTTGTTGTATGTGGCTATTGTGCTTATAGATCAGGATGTGTGTATCATAGTACACATACACACACTCAGCTATTTGACAATGAAATGGCTGCGGCAGATATCTACACAGAATCGATGAACTCTCCGATCTTTTATGAATAATTTCGCCTCACGTTACGTTCTGATCCAGGACATGTGGGATTCATTTTCATTGTAACAATTTTGCAAATCACATACAAGAGGACACAATTCTTTCTCTTCTCTTCAATCTATTTATACACGATTTGGATTTAAGTATAGGTAACCCAGTCAAGTCAATTCAACTGACTAAACTTCCAATGTAAAGCTGCAAACAGTGTAGTTCTGTTAGGCTAGGTTGGATGCAAGTAGGAGCACACAGACGGAACCTACTGTCTGCTATCTACACCAACCAAACCAAATACATAATATATAGCAACTCTCGGAGCTTTAGGCTAGGCCACAACATTCAACCACATCCAACCAGCTACAAAAACCCGCCTCGACTTTTCTCACACATTCGTCGCAATTTTACAACAGTTATTTCAAAAACTCTCAAGCTAAACGCATCTTTAACCTTCTTTCTATACTGACAATTCTTGCTGAAATTTTAATTTTCCGTTTCATGAAAGAATTCATGGAATTTAATGGGTGGACGATTTAATTTAGAAATGAATTAAAACATTTCATGTAATCAGAGGATTTTTTTGAAATGTTTCGTTATAAAAAACAGTTTCTACACCTCTCTGGCCAAATACATAGACTCATAAAAATATGCATAGGTAAACGCATAATCGATACTGTACAAGTTATTTTCATATTGTCAAAAATTAATTTTAGACTTTATGGTCGGATAGGGTCAATAAATCCACCTTTAGTTTCTTTAGAGAGAAGTGATATTTCTATGCTGTTTAGGAGTAGGCAGTGCCCTTTCACTTCGTCAGACGGTCGATTCTCTAAGCCTAGAACCGACTCGGCTACAAACGGATGGAATTACCTATATTCAACCAGAACTATCCCCCCGTTCTCTCTACCTACTAGAAATAATAGGTGGATGCCTTAACTTTTCTTTCTATTTCGTTATATATGGGATGATGCTGTTTCTCTGTTACTGTATAATAGGTTACTTACGATTCTTGCTTTTACGATTAGCCACATACATGTACACAATGCATGCACATAGGTACCCTCTTTACTTAATGTACATCTCACAGCACGGCTTAACTTTTATAACCTTTTAACACATACGTTCTATACGCATATACATAGCAATATACATGGTCCGTCGTCTACAATGACTTAAATGTGTTAACGTATCTCAATTCCAGATCTCCTTCAACACATGCAAAAGAATGGGATTAAAACGGAAACACTTAAGCACTTCTAATGCTGACAATTATGTATGGTTAATGTCTGGGTAAGGACAAAGACGACTGTTTATTGGAAATGGGAATATTTATCCTGAAATTACTGTTTACTCTGTAATTCCATTGGCCGTAAGATTTTGTATCTATTGCCAGCTAAGTTTATTTTGCCATTTCATAAATGATTTCTTCATTTAAATGCTCATGAGGACAGGTCAACACTTTTGACATCTAATGCTAAGAAATATTGCTGGAAATAATACCGACTGTTTTAAACTTAATTCCCTTTGTGGAACTTACATAGTTTTTTTAAATTGTTAAACATGGGACGTATTCAACAGAAATGTCTTGAAGTTTCTTCTCCAATTTAGTTGGAGGACCCTGTATGCGAAGTTATACAGATATAAGTATAAATATTATTAGGTATTTACATGCATGTCCTATACTTATATTGTGCATGCCATTTCATGTGTATCAGAAATCAGGATTGTCACGACTGCACCGACTGCTGCGATGAGACTAGGACCAGAAAAAGATAAAAGAGACTCGCTATTATTACTTTTGTTGCTATTATACCGAAATTCAGTACTACAATGCATGTATTTAGGTAAAAGTGACAGTACTTTTAAGTCCTGGATATGAAGTTAAATTATTTTTTGGTTTTCAGATTAAAGCTATGATAAGAATATTATTGATAGTGATATTTCAGGGGGTTTTACTTCATAGATTGGACATCGTCTTTTAAATATTCTATTTCAAGGTTATATCATATTCTTTTTGAAAAGAGGAGTATTTTACTGGCAGAGATATATATTTTTTTAGATCCCTATGTATTGCTAAGCTTTTTAACGCGTAATACTGTCCTCGTAACTATTTTACACTATTGATTACTTAATCAAGAATTCATTTACCATTGTTGCAAGTTTAATAGCAAAGACTATTATCACATTTAGGTGCATGCAATATTTCCTTTACTTATCAAAGGGAATGCTTATCCGAAAGTTGCTGAATAGCTTACAAGTAGGTAAAAGTTTTACAAGTAATAAAAATTACTCTTCAATTAGCTTCAGGTAATTCCATTACTACTCAGTAACTTCAAAGCTATAGTACTGTTGGCTATAAAAGATGATACAGACAACCCTAGATAATATAGATGCTAATACTCATATTATTAACTCATTATTCCTGCCCTAACTAAACTAGAAACTTGGACGTAGATACAGAGGTATGAGAAAGAGTATAACTGCTGTGACCCCCCGACGCAGGTATAAAACGGATAGTAAATAAATATAATAGTCATTAAAAGGATGGGAAGAGTTTAGAGGAGTTACTTTAACGTACATTTCGTCTAGCGGATAGAATCGTATATAGCGTTTGCCGAGCGAAGGGTCCTCCTTTCACCCTTTCACCACACAATTTCCAAACAGTTCAGTCAGATTCAGATCCATACAGAAAATGCTCTTACTGCAGCGCTAGTGCAGTGCGGTCCTATCCTACTTGTAATTCTGGAAAGGATACCCACGCACATAATACCATGACAGTCAATGCTATAATAAATCATATCAGGTATTTATAGAATCCTTTGAACATTTCTCAGAATTGCTATTCTTGCAGGTGAAAATAGGACTTGGAATGAACTTTTGACATTTACATTTCTTTCGCATAGGGTGAAAATATTCATCACTTCGCTACTTCCACACCTGTTAATATTAAGATAATTTCATACATAGCTTTAATTTGTATTGCTAAATTAGTAATTACAACTGTAATTAATTGTTCGTTAGTTTTAATACAGATATATGCATTAACAATTTGGTGTGAGGAAATTCATTATATTGTTTTAGCTTGTCGCTATATAATCTACGAGGTTTGTCAAATAATGCTAAAACAAAATATTGTTTGCATGTTATACCGGCCTTGTGGCCTGGATAAGGAAGATACGGTGCAGTTTACAATTTACAAAGAAAGTCCTATCAAAGAAACTACATAGCTACCTGTAGTGGCACACAGATAAGGATGATAAGATTCACACACTTACAGATTGTGCGCGGCACACAAATATGATGCTAGTAAAATTCGTTTTGAATAATACGATTATAGGGAAAGAATCGATTTTTGTTCGCAATACACCTTATGCATTTACTCATTTGTCAATGCATAAGCAATTTATTTAAAGTTCACCTTCGTTCAACATATATAAAGAATTTGAACGTACTTTAACCCAGATTAAAATAAATATGGTCGAACAGATAATTGGTTTTACATTACATATGTAGATTGTTTTACGTTGTTATTCAAATGCAGCAGAATTGAACAACAGGCTGTTTCAGGTAGTCACTTCTTTTTGTGTCTGCTGTAATTCTGTTATTTCAATTTATAGCCTAGAGTTCAAACTCAAACTTAAGCAGCTGTGGAAATTGTCGGAAATTAGAAATGAGCTGTAGAAGGTAGAGGAATTAAATGTGAAATAGTCATAGTGTGTAGTTACGTCTTAAAAATCCTTTTATTTATATAGTAGCTTTTTAAAGTCCTATAGTATGAATTTGTTATAGATTGTCGAAAATTGTATCTGTAACCCAATTTTCTTTGGTGGACGTAATTTCCTGTTTATATCAACCCTACTGAATATGCCATACTATATCTATGTAACTCAAAATTAAGAAACGGTCGGAAATACTTTTGACAAGATGTAAAGTAGAATTCATTAAATGGTATTGTAGTTTCGCATTATCGTGTTTCCATGCATACTTGGAGAAATGTCTATTATCATACCAAGAAAAAGATTATTTTTACTATGCCCTGTAACTACAAAAATTGTCATAGAAAATTTGATTGTTTAGCCTTTTTCATATATGAAAATGAAGATGATAAACATATTTCCAAAAAATTTAAGAAAAAGTCACCATTAGCATGCGTAATAACCACACATTCAAAAAATAAACCATTGCTGCCGTCAGATACAACGGCCTCTCAATCTTACATGTGCCCATACTTGTAAAGCTCACCGTAGTATTGATTGTGTTAGAAATAAACCCTCAAAATTGAAAATTTGTATTCAAATAGCTTCCTCCAATTGGTCAAGAACACAACGTTAGCCTATCCGCCCTTTTACTTCCATGCAAAAGCTATCTGAGAAAAAAGATCTTTTTGCGAGAAAGACAATATGAAACCCCTAATGCTAGAATTTATGATTTTTCTAACAATGTTAAGATAACTAGTCACTAGTCTTACTTTATCAGTTTTTAGAGAGAGGACTTTACAGTCCAGAAAATCTGTAAAATTAAATAGTATAATAATATACAAGTCGATTTCTATAGTGGGAAAGTTATTAGGACATCAATAATATCATCGGCGTTGGCCCAATCGTATAGTATAAAATTCCTTTTATTGAATATTGAATTTAAATTGCATTATCAGAAAATATTTTGATCTGAGCCATCCTAAAATAATAATTTGCTTCATGGACATGTCAATAATCATCTAAAATGTGGCGCTGCATATCCATTTTGGCTATAACATAAACTGCCTTAAAAATTAGCCAACAAAGAGAAAAGATCAAATTGAAATAATTTGACAAGCCCAATCACAATGTAGGCACAAGATGCAGTAGAGATGCTCTGCTGCACTCTCACGGGACAAAGTGTATCTTCACAAGGAATTACAATTGGAATGCTACACTGGTATGCAAGAGAGTCTAACTAAAGATTAGGAGAGATGGCCTGTCGTGGGGAGCCCAATCAACACAGCGGAGAGTCGTGGAAACATTGCGACGAGGTTTCTATACGAGATTTTAAAGTCCCGACAAGCAAGTTCCATGCGGACGGTACTCATCTTAAATTCAGTCTGGTTGTTGGTTTCTCGAAGTGATTGTGAGGATTTAACTGCTTGAGTTACTAACGCAGTAAACTAAAAAACTCAGAAAAAATGGGTCGTATGCACGCTCCCGGGTAAGTTATTTACTTGTTTTATCGTATTATCAACTAATAATTGATTTGTGGTATAAAATTTAGGCTAAATTTTGTTATTTTGCACTTTTCTACATTTGCCGGATTGAATGTTATGTTGATGGTACAGTGAGGCTTATGACGTGCAATGAAATTTTGACTAACTAATGTGTGCCTGTCTATTTCAATGAAATAAATCAGTTCTTTTTCGTTTTTAGAAAGGGTATATCCCAATCTGCCCTACCGTACCGTCGTGGAGTGCCCACCTGGTTGAAGCAAAGCCCCGAAGATGTTAAAGATCAAATTTTTATGCTTGCCAAGAAGGGTCTCATGCCATCAAAAATTGGTAATTATAAATTGTTATATTTTCAACTAGTTTAATTGTGAAAGCCAACCAAAACGTGCAGTAAATTTTGTAAATTGTTTCATATAATATTTGACATTGTTTTTGTTGTTCATTTCATTTTACAGGTGGAATTTTGAGGGACTCTCACGGAGTGGCTCAAGTCAGATTTGTCACCGGCAGCAAAATTTTGCGAATCTTGAAGGCTCGTGGCTTGGCTCCTGATATTCCAGAAGATCTTTATTTTCTGATTAAGAAAGCCGTGTCCATCCGCAAACACTTAGAACGTAACAGGTAAGTTGATGTCAACTTATGATTTAATTATCAATATATTACACTGTAATAGGTAGTTTTTACGCGCGCAAAATTTAATGTTCTTTGAGTAACTGATAAAATGAGGTCACAAAAGGAAATCACAAAAGGAAAAAATTATAATATACCCAAAATTGCAATCTGAATAATTAATTATTATGAATATGTTTTAATGTGTGGAATTTTGTGGTATTTAAGGAAGGACAAGGATTCCAAGTTCCGTTTGATTTTAGTTGAATCACGTATCCATCGCTTGGCCCGTTATTACAAAACCAAGCGAGTTCTTCCCCCAACCTGGAAATACGAGAGCAGCACTGCATCTGCACTTGTGGCTTAAAACCATTTATTTTATACAATTGTGGTACCATCGATGGAACGGATGAACATTAAATAAAATTTTAATGACAAATAAATTTGTTGTGTTGTTCAATTTGTCGATTTTCCCGTAATTCTAGCGGGAATAATTGTACCCAATAGAAAAAAAGGGAATCCCTTGCGTATATTATGTTGTTACAAAGTAATAGGGGGCATTAATAAAATAGTCACAGTTCGTTACAGTGCTCGTTGAGCCATAAAATTGGCTATGAAAAGCATTGTAGAAAAAGAAATAATGTGCATTTGCAAAAGCCGATAGCAATAAATACTTTATCGCATTTTGTTTCCAGTGGAGGCAATTGATAAAAGAAGAAACTGGGGAAAGAACATAAAACGCCTTAACTAGCCGTATCTATTGCTTCGCCATGAGTTAGTGTGCATTGCAGAATAATATATTTTTATGCTAGTACTCATATAAATATGCATAGCTCGCTCTGATATCACCGTTTTTGTAGATTGTTGTAGTTCTTGTGGAGTTGTGGATATATATTGCCTATAAAGTGACTACTGGAGTGAATCAAGGCAAACAAACTCGAAATAATCGGACGGAGAATGAAATGGATGGAGTTAGGTTAGGTTGCATGACTTTTGAGTCTGACTGTAGTATGGTATAAGCCAGGGTAGTGAGTAGTCGCCGCGTGTGTAGCGTAGAAAAAGGAATCTTGAATTGTGGCTGCTATATATGTTTCTCCGGAAGGCAGGCTAAAAAGGGCGTTTCCGTATTCCGCGCCTGACTAGACTTGGAGTCTGGCACTGGCAGTAGTGACAATCTAGAATCAGCCTGGGAAGTGCCTGAAGTGTCAAGGACTGCCCGCAAGAGACACAATTTCGGCTCATGATACATAATTGTCCATTCGACTTAGAGATATTACTTTAGAGACGAGCACAGCTAAGTCCACACATTCACCCCTGCACGTTTCTCATTAGATCACAAAACCAAATCCCAATTAATCTGACATTTCCTATCCATAAATAGGTACATTTATTGTTATATAATTCTATATATTACATATATATATATAAGATAATAATATGGTGTCGTGCACTGGTACATCGTCTTCATCTTACTGCCACTGCATCACTTGATTTAGTTCTTAGTTAGTAGTTAGGTTAAAATCATTAGCTAGTGGTTCATAAAGGAGTTAAACTGTCGTGGTTAAGATTGCGAGGCGCAGAGTTGACTCGATTCCCATCAATAAACAATTGACTGACTGACTCTGCTCTGAGAGCATCATTTTTTGACACTTCCATCCCTATCATCCAACCAAAATCCACCACCGACCACTTTCCTCCGTACAGATCAACCCCACACAGTGACCCACCACAACTAAACTTTCTGAAATAACTTATTTTCCCCTAATCCGCCACCGCAATGCCCGCCGCCAGAGGTGATGGAATGAGAGGACTCGCCGTCTTCATTTCCGATATCAGAAACTGTAAGTCTTGTTTGTCACACTTCCACCCCAACACATTTTATCGCCGTCAAATATTTACTTATTCCACACAAAAATCACTTTTTCCCGATGTGAATCCTTAAAACTGCGGGATTATCTGTGCCGTTCCTATAATATTAACAAATACACAGTATAAAATAATATGTATGTATATAACCTGATGATACGCCCACCAAATGAGTTTCCCTAATTCCCTCTTTCCCTAATCCTTCACTCACACAAATCAACAAAACTATTGCACTCCTATTTAACAAATAAAATATTTTCTAAACCCTGGATTACACATTTCTGAAATAAAATAAATTGACACAATAATTTGTTTTATTTTACACAAAATTAATTTAAATGATTCTATCCACTGGTATTTAATTTAATGAACAAAATGAATGATAAAATTTAATTTATATAAAACAAACAAAAATGTACACAAATATTTCCAGTCTACTCCTACACAACTTCAATGTTTCAAGGAATTGTGCAGTACTTGTTTAAAATAGCGCCCTTTGCAATGTTGTGAAACAGTCTCATTTATAAAAAAATATTAAGCAAAATAAATTCCTGTCTGTTGATCACAAGAATCCTTGTCAAAGCCTAACATCCAAATATTTAGTGAGCGACTGCTAATCTTTTTCTTTAATCTTTAATAAAATTGCCTTCGTTGTGCAATAAATATAAATAATTTTTTGTGTACAAAAATTATTAAGAAACTTTATAAACTTTAAAAATTATTAAAAAAATATGCAGCACATTGCTAGCATAGAAATAGTAAAAAAAATCCTATGTGAGATTGTATTATTGTGTCCAGTCTCTCCCCTTGCCCCTAATAATCGACGTATTGATTTTTTTCTTTCTGCTAAATAATGAGATTCATTTCTATTGCATTTGAAGGTGGGAATTTAAAGCGGAGATGCATATTCGGTGGGCCGGATAGCGGAGCTAATTGAATTATTTTATTTTAATTTGATTAGGTAAAAGTAAAGAAGCAGAAATCAAAAGGATAAATAAGGAACTTGCCAACATTAGAAGCAAATTCAAAGGAGATAAGACATTAGACGGTTATCAAAAGAAAAAATATGTTTGCAAGTTACTGTTCATCTTCCTGTTGGGCCATGATATTGACTTCGGGCACATGGAAGCAGTCAACCTATTATCTTCCAACAAGTACACGGAGAAGCAAATCGTAAGTAGCTGATCCTGCATTGTGGACGTACGTGTAATCTTGAAAGAGCTAAAATGTTAGTCATCCTTGTTATCCATTTTTTGTGTAGGGTTACTTGTTCATATCGGTATTAGTGAACACAAATAGTGATTTGATTCGCTTGATCATTCAAAGTATTAAGAATGACTTAACATCACGAAACCCTGTCCATGTTAACTTGGCACTGCAGTGCATCGCTAACATTGGCAGTAAAGAAATGGCCGAAGCCTTCTCGACAGATATTCCTCGCTTGCTTGTATCCGGGTACAGTCTTCCAACAATTTCCTTGATTATTAATTCAAATTTTATTTGCCAAGTAAAATGTGATACACGAGAATGCTAAAGGGATGGAACATTGTCAACAGTGAGACCATAGATGTTGTAAAACAGTCAGCAGCACTGTGTCTCCTGCGACTTTTCCGCACGCATCCAGAGATCATTCCTAGTGGAGAATGGACTTCACGAATAATACATTTACTCAATGATCAGCACATGGGTGTTGTAACTGCTGCTTCGTCTTTAATAGAAGCTCTTGTTAAACGTTCCCCTGATGAGTACAAGGGCTGCGTTTCTTTGGCAGTGTCTAGACTTAGTCGGGTAACTCTTCTAATCATCACGCCACTTCTATTTATTTACGTCGAGAATTAAATGTTAGCAGACTTTTAAAAATCACTGGTTAATTTCAGATTGTAACATCAAGCTACACTGATCTGCAGGATTACACTTACTATTTTGTTCCAGCTCCTTGGCTTTCGGTTAAATTATTACGTTTATTGCAAAATTATCCTCCTCCAGGTAAAGGAAACGATTCCCAAAGTCTAATATTCATTAGGCAAGGATAATTTGAGAATTACTAAAATTCCGTGCTCACTTCTAATAGACGATCCTGGTGTTCGTGGGAGACTTAACGAGTGCTTAGAGACAATCTTGAACAAAGCACAAGAGCCGCCCAAGTCCAAAAAAGTTCAGCACTCAAATGCCAAAAATGCTGTTCTTTTTGAAGCCATCAGTTTAATTATACACTCGGACAGTGAACCAAACTTGCTTGTCCGAGCCTGCAATCAATTAGGACAATTTTTGTCACACAGGGAGACTAACTTGAGGTACTTGGCTCTGGAATCCATGTGTCTCCTGGCGACTTCCGAGTTCTCGCACGAAGCGGTCAAAAAACATCAAGAAACTGTTATAAATGCACTAAAAGTAAGTTAAACACTGTCATGGCTCACATTGGAGATTCAGGGGATGTTGCTAGTGTGTGTAGTTATTCGTATTCTTGTGTACGAATGTTTTACAACTATTTCAGACGGAGCGCGATGTCAGTGTTAGACAGAGAGCCGTTGACTTGTTATATGCCATGTGTGATCGAAGTAATGCAGAGGAAATAGTACAAGAAATGTTGAATTATTTGGAAACGGCTGACTACTCAATAAGAGAAGAAATGGTGCTAAAGGTGGCCATTCTGGCAGAAAAATATGCAACTGACTACTCCTGGTACGTTGACGTCATCTTAAACCTTATCCGAATTGCTGGAGATCACGTCTCTGAAGAAGTCTGGTATAGAGTAATCCAAATCGTCGTCAATCGTGAAGATGTACAAGGTCAGTCTCTCCTCATATCCTGTAGGGCTCTTCAACCTTTTTTCTCTACTAACCCCTCCTCTCTCTATTTCTTAGGATATGCGGCAAAAACAGTTTTTGAGGCGTTGCAAGCTCCAGCCTGCCACGAGAACATGGTCAAAGTTGGTGGATATATTCTGGGCGAATTCGGAAATCTGATCGCAGGGGATTCCAGATCTTCACCAACTGTTCAATTTCGTTTACTACATTCCAAGTATCATTTGTGTTCCGTCGCTACCAGGGCTTTACTTCTTTCTACTTATGTCAAGTTTGTCAATCTATTTCCGGAAATTAAGAATCAAATTCAAGAGGTTTTCCGACAAGACAGTAACATTCGATCTGCAGATGCTGAATTGCAACAGAGAGCGTCTGAGTACTTGAAACTTAGCGTAGTGGCTTCTACTGACGTTTTGGTAAGTTTAAATTGCAACTTTGACAAGCAGAAACCCTATCCCTCTTCAGAATGAGGGACAAAGTGCAAAATCAATTATTATTTCCTTACACATCAAACCTTGTGACATCGGAAATTAAACACAGATTGAGAAATTCTGTTTAGATTATTTAATTTACGTAAGCTTACATTTCGTTGAAATTGTAGGCCACTGTGTTGGAAGAAATGCCACCCTTCCCAGAAAGAGAGTCTTCGATTTTAGCCATTCTGAAAAAAAAGAAGCCCGGTAGATTGGCAGAACCTTTGGATTTGCAAAGTACTAAAGAGAATGCGACAGCCAACGCTCCATCTCTGCCCCAACATATTGCCCCAGTCTCACATCAACAAAACGGTCAGACAGATCTTCTTGTTGATGTTCTCGGGGATATGTACTCATCTTCATCTCAAAGTGGGTCGACGTTGCCATCGAGTGGGTTACCTGTCAGCAGTAGCATTTCACTTAGTCAACAAAATAACTTGTCTATGCCTACTATGGCCTATGAACCTCTGGATAATTTGAAGAAACTCGTATGGAAGAACAATGGAGTGTTATTTGAAAATGATTTGTTGCAAATTGGAGTAAAAGCAGAATATCGACTTAATTTAGGAAGAATGACTTTATTCTATGGAAATAAAACTGCGTTCCCAATGCTCGTATGTAACTCTTTCATTCCCTAATAAACTAAAAAGAAGAGGAAATTAGTCTATTATAATTTTAAGAAATGATTTCAATGTTTTTAGGACTTTAATCCTAATGTATCCTGCGGAGGAGAGCTGGCGTCTAAACTTTCAGTGCAGGTGAAACCGGTGGATTCAGTGGTAGAAGCTGGTGCTCAAGTGCAACAGATAATAAACATCGAATGCATTGAAGATTTTTTCGGTAAGAGTACAAATAAATATTTTTGGATGTAAATACAAGAATTGGACATCAATTTACGATGTAGTTTGTCATTAATTGAAAAAAGTGTTGTCAAATTAGTAGAGTGAATTGTTTTTTTGTGTAATTTAGAATATCCGAGTCTGATAATAACATTTCGGTACAATAACGTGCAACAGAAGCTGAATCTCAAGCTGCCCTTAACTATCAACAAGCTATTTGAAGCAACAGACATGAATGGCGAAACCTTTTTTGCCCGTTGGAAGAATCTAGGAGGGTAAATAAATAAAGGATGAGAAATTAGTGAAAAGGAAAAGAGAATTGGGGACTAATGATTGAACTTCTTTTGTAGCGCTCAACAGGAGACCCAAAAAATATTCAAAGCTATGAATCCTATGGACAACTCGGCGACGGCATCTAAATTGACAGGTTTCGGAATGCAGCTCCTGAGAGGCATTGATCCTAATCCAGATAACTTTGTCTGCGCTGCTATTCTCCACACAAAAACACAACAGATAGGCTGTCTTCTTCGTCTCGAACCAAACAAACAAGCCCAGGTTAGTCATTCTCAGATTTCTATAGCTAGCAATTATTTTCGAGCGTGTAATTAGAAGGGATTCTTCCCCGATTCCCTCCAGCACACTCTCAAAGAATTATTTTGACTAACGAGTTCTCATTGTGATTTTTCTCAGATGTATCGTCTGACAATTCGAGCGAGTAAGGAATCAGTCTCAAAACAAGTTTGCGAGTTGCTGGGTAAGATTGAGCAATAATGTCTTTGTCGATGACAATGACGATTTCCTATTTATTTGGGTCCATATTAAAATAATAGTTTTGTGCGGATAATAATGCGAGATGAGGCGAGTCTAATGTTTACCGATTGTACTATTTTAGCTCCACTAGAAGATTTGGATTAAGTAGGGTGACGTAGGTCCCTCCGGCCCTAATGTTGAAGATATCCCCAATAAGATACTGTAATCTTATGAATAAGAACAAGTTAATTTATATTTAGTAACTACATTGGAAACAGATTTTGTTATAAATATAGTTGTTCCGGTGAGGACCCGAGCGATATTCAATCGACCACTTGCATACTTATAAGTATATAAATAATTAATCCATAGACGTACGTCTGAAGAGAAGGAGTATCATGATATCGAATGTACTAATATACATACATATACATAAAATACGTGTCGGTACAGAAATACCATACCCTATGTGTTATATTTGTGATTTTTGGAGTTGGCTGTTCAGCTCATGCTTTCGTTTGAAGTCTTCGTATATATTAATTATATTAATTGTAAGGTGAATGGAAAGTGCAGTCCAGATCGACTGAAAACTATGCCGATTCTCCCGAAGCCACTAATCATTTCTACTTTGATAAGAGTGAGTAATGCTTAGGCGTAGGGTCAAGCTTGAGATTCGTTTATTGGGAGATTTGTTACGTTGACAGTTGATGCAAACTCTATTTTATAAAAGTCATTGCACAAAAACCATTCTTAGCTTTCCATATATATGTAGATAAAATGTCATGACAAACAAAATGATCTGGTTTCGTATTCAAAATTCCATTAGACTAGACTCATGTTTATTGCTGTTAGTATGCAAGTGGTCTTATACTTTCATTCATTGTTATTATTACATAGCTAATAGTAGTAAGATATATGTACGATTGCCTATATCCTAAATATATGTATGTATATGTAAAACTTATTGATGTCGTGCGAAGTGCAGTAGAAGAGTAGCTCTTTTGAGAAGATGAACGAGGAAATTGAATTGCAGTGTACATGAGAAGCGAATTAAACTAACCCACACTCTTCAGAATAATACATACAGACCTACTACGTTACATATACCAACCATCCTAGATGTTTATTTGGCCTAGAGCAAGCGAGCAAAGGAAATCAAATTTAAATTACGTTAATTGAAAGAAAGTATGTGAAGCAAAACAAGGGAAGGCAACTCTGGATCTGACTCGATGACTTTAATTCGCCAAAGAGTATATAAACCATCTAACAAACCAAACTCCAACCAACGGGACATTGCCATCGCCCTAATCTATGACATAAAAACAAACAAAAGCTAGAGGAAAAATGAATTTCCAGACACTCATGTCTCAAATAAGTAAGCATGAAATGAATTATAACAGAAAATAGCATGTATATAATGACTCGTGGATCAAATATAATAAAAAATATATACATATATTCAACTCCTGATTCTAATCTCACTCCTCTCTCTTTTAAACGCTTTTCCAAATGCATCTCAGCATTTCATTTCCACCGGCCATGTGTTATTTTAGTGTACCATTCTCTCCTTCCTTTCACGCACTGTCAATTCCCTGAAGAATTACCTAATTACATTTCAAATACATGCATGCGACCCTTCTGAATACTTCTAAGCACCAAGCACTACCATACCTAAGCAAACATACAGAACTATATAGCATTCTTCATCTTATTCCCTGGCAAACACTCTTTAACAAAATCCCTTTCATTACACAGCTCTCATTTTAACTCACAAAATCCCATTTCCTATTCCTCTCTACGTTTAAATTACGAAATCTTTTGTTGTCCCGGATGAACGGATGAAGTGAGGCATTTATTAGCGGGTTAACACCATGACGCACCTCCAACAACTTTTACGCAGTGACAAACAATTACACAACCACCATGGAACTCACACTTCCAGAATCTTTCCAAACATTTTCTAAGACCCATACTCCGCCATCATTTCTCATCCTCTTAGCATTAGCATAAAGAGTACAAATCCAAATCGACAGAGTTTCTACTTTAGTGAATAAAATCGATTTTGAAATTATAATTTCTTTCTACAAAACATTTTATTCTCAACTCAAACTCATAACAAGGAAAAGACAGCATTTTTAGCTATGGAAATACCAAAGCCATAACTTCTAAGTAATATTTGTTTCACTGCCATGTAATATGGAGGAAATAGTTATGTCTAACTACAGTTTAAAAGCTTCTGTTTACACTATTTTAACTTTTAACAACACATTTTATATTTTTCATAGTGTTGAAATCTATAATTATAGTTCCCACAAGTATCATTGGATTAATAATATTCACTTTCGTTTTCCTAAAACAACATAAGAAAAAGAATGCTTATGAATCTATCTAAGCTCTGGTCTCAAGTTTAGATATTAAATAGAACTGGAATTAATTTCAGGTAGTATTAGACTTCATTCACATTGACATCTTTAATTTTAATGGCAATTCTTTGATTAATTGAGACAAATGCAACATTGCTGTCAAAATGCTACATAAATGCTTAACTGCTATATAAATGTTCATTTCAAGAAAGTTAACATGCTTCATATCTCAAGAGATATTTAAGTTTTAGCTTCACATAAAGGCAACGATATAAAAGGATTTTCGTAAGTGGGCCAAGATGTAATGCGAATTGTCAGCATAACAACGTATCATGTACATTACATTAATTGCGACAAAAGTTGACCATCAAAATGTAATAAAACTGTAACAAGTTAGGCCGTTATGAGAATGTTGGCATCATTCTCATGGCAGCTCTTTCTGTATTATCTGCTAGCCAAGTTTTAATCAGCGCATCGCCGTCACATTTCCTGCAGAATAGTTTACGTATCCTTTCCTTCATCAATCAATATATTCTGAGTAATATCAAAAGGCATTACGCCTTAAGCCTCATGTCCCATCAGTCATCACAAGGCATTCGTTTTATGGCTACAATGACTCATTTCTTTTACCACTTGTTTATTCAAAAACATTAAAAGAGCAAACTGCCATATCATGAACTGTCAGTCCAGCTAGTCTAACTTGAGTTAAATGTGTAAGCTAATAAATTTCATCGTCTAAATAGATAACAACTAAATGGCAAAGAGAAAACAATACTACAATCATTTTACACAGATATAGGCATCATTACTCATCAATGTATAAATATAAAATGTTAGAAATACTTTCGCATATTTAGCTCATGTTCATTGCTCGTAAAGATACCTCAAAACAAAAGATGCAATTTATATGCCGTGCATAGACCAACATCTGAGTTTCTTCCGTTATGGCAACAGAAGGTCTAAATTCCAAAATGGCAGCAAGTTTCTTAGTTCCCGTTTTCACCGTGTCCCACAAAATCGGATTACAAATATCAAACCTTCAGTCAGGCAGTAAACCTTTAAGCTGCATGTGCTATCTTTAGGAAGTCAATATTTTCGATTCATGTTCACTTACCTTTTTCACCGATAAATTGGGCTTGCTAAATGAAAATCAGTTTTGAGTCTGGTTTTTCTTTTTTTCAGTAAAGACATTCATAGCTCTAAAACTTCCTCGCTGTGATAATAACTTCGATTCTGAAGGGATTAAAAAATGTTGACTGGTAGCAACGAGCCCACTACACTGGTGACTTGAGCGACTTAACTTGTGCGACCTGAGCCTGCGGGTTTGCGCAGCAAGGTGAAACGGTCTTTAGTCATTCCAACAATGATGCTTTATTTTAATCAAACATGGCGGCATTCATAGGCTGATGAACTTCGACTGAGAGTTCAGCTTCCGCGAACTGTGCCAAGTTTAAGAGATGTTGCGCCATAAAGTTTAAAATATTGGTGTGAATACAAATAACGTAAGCCTACTTTACAACACACAATAAAGGAGAGTTGAGTTGAACAGCGTATTGCCATTGTCCATGCACGTTCCATTTTACTTCCCGCTACTGATGTCGCAGCTTTTCCAGGTGTAAAATCACAAAATCCTGATTCCGCCTGTTTGAAAAAACGTAGAGAGTTCCAAAAATATCAAAAAATAGTAGAAAAAAACTTGATGGCACCATGCTGATGGTCACAACTATCTTGTTCTAAATGTGCCGGCAAATTCAAAGTACATGCATTATCCCCACTCCACAAAACCCCAAATTTTTCTAATATGTTGTTATAATTTTGGAAATGCCTGGCCATGGTGCCCTCGAAAATTATAGGGCAATTTCAAAAATGTGCATCTCATTGTTTTACTCTAAGCCGTTTTGCCTGAATCCGGATTTTGTAAAGTTACCACCCCTCCTTAAAAATTCGAATGACATGAATAGCAAAATTCGTGAGATTCATTAAGAAAGTCAAGAGGTAAATCTTCAAATTCACAAGAAGTACTAAGCGGGAAATATTGTACGTTCTGCTGGACCAGTTTTACTCAATTTACCTTTGAATGACATATTTTTATTAATACTGATTTTTTATTGTTCTTTCATTAGGGTAGTTTTAATAGATAGGTAATGAGTTAGCTTTGTAAAGTAAAGGTGCAATGGGAACGCGAACTTAACATTTAAGTTTCTAATTCTAAATGCTTGATTACTTCAATAATTTATTTCAGTGAAAAACATTTTGAACCTTTTGTTAGAAGGAACAGTAAAAGTTATCTACAGTCAACTGTATACTGTCAATTATTGATAGGACATTATGGTTAATTGGACATTGTTGTTCTACTCCTGTAAAGATTTATTCCATATTTCCTCTTTTGAAATAGTCGTAGTATTTTGTCACTTGAATAAAACAAATCTATCTATGATTGGATATCATATCACTCATATCAAAATTACCAACATCACCAAATATCAAAATGTTGTCTTTCTCACCCGACAACAATTACAGTATTTCAATTTGAGTAGAATGAAAAAGAGTTTTAGACAGGGTGACACTGATACATGTTCGACATGAATGAGTGGAATATTGATTTTCATCTTCATTGCAGAAGTCGCAGTTAGTACTGTACATACAACTCATAATACTGTTAGTGTTGGATATACAATGTATATAAAGTACCTACCTACATATTTTGCTATATTATAAGTTCCTATAATATCT
>JAAAYG020039929.1:0-13239 GCA_009936455.2 Tomocerus minor
TTCTCATCGCCAACCTGAATTACATACAGATATTATCCTATACCTTACCCACTTCGAAGCTCTATTTCAAGCCACCACACAGTGTGACGGATTCCTTCTGAAGCGCTAGTAAATCGGAGTACGATTTCCCATGTTAAAATGATCACAAGCGATCACACGGAGATATTTGATGGATCATATAGGCAACATGCCCAGGTATCAATATCCGTTAACAAATTTTGCGCATATTTGCGCCTTTTGCTGTAAATTGCAATCAAAGCTGGAGGTCGGTTTTGCATTACACCCGAAGTCCTGGTGAGGACGTAGCAGTACCAACCACCATTGATAATTAGTAGTAGATAATTAGTTGTACTGTAAAGTGCAAGTCTGCCGAGGAGAGGCCCATCGGTACCGGACACTTTCAACTCGCCGGGGATGATGCGATGTAACATTCCGCATGTACCCCAAAGAGGTGAAAGTGAATGGTGAATCGGGCCAATTACTTGTATGAAAAATGTCCAATAAAGAAAAAGCCGGTGAATCAGACCCTTACAACTCGGAAACTCGGCCCATGCACCGACCTGACCCAGAGCAGTCGCCGGCTCTGGGTGATAAGTGCATGGCAAGGCGAACAGGCGACCCTTTGGACACGGACTTGCCCATGATAGAGTGTAAAGTAAAAATTAAAATCTTGGTAGAAATCTTGAAAGGTAAATTAGATGAAAAGAAGATTAGTGAATGTGTAAAAGTACTAATGTTAAGTTCCAAAAAAACCGTTTCGGAATCTGAAAGAAAATTATTAACATCTGAAATTAGAAAATTACGAAGTAGATTTAACGAAAGGTACCAAGATTGCAATCGAAAATACGACCGTTTTGAGAAGAAATATGCCGATTGGTTAAACTCTGAATTTAAGTATCTCCCAACGCAAACAGAACAATTGGAAAGCAATACCAAAAATTCAAAAAGAGGTAGACCAGAGATTCCATTTTCAATTCAAGCTAAGAGTACTCAGAGACAATCTATTAAAAGGTTAAGTGAAGCTCTATCAAATATACCCACAAAAAAATTGGTCATGGCTACCCAAAAATCTTTGATGCAGAGAGGGCAGACGGATACTGCTAGTATAGTTAAGCAAACCCAAATAAGCCCCACAAGATCAGAAAAAATGCTTAAAAAGCTTCAAATACCCGACATAAAAATTGGAAAAGTAAGTGCAGAGGAATCGCTTTCTCTAATATTGCGTAACAGCCTCACAGTACAAACTTATATGGACCTTCGAGAAACCACACAAAGACATAGAGCAAATATTTTTCCTAGCTATCACAAAATTCGTGAAGCTAAGCAGGAATGTCGACCAGAAGAGAAATTGCATACTTTCACAGACACAGAAGCAAAAGTTAGTGTCCAAGGTCTGGTAGACCATACTTTAAAAAGAATTGTTAAACTGCAAGAAGCTCCCATTTTACAATTTTTTGAAAGAGAAAATAAGGACATTGCGCATGCAAAATTGATATGCTCCTGGGGATTCGACGGTAGTACAGGGCAATCAAATTACAACCAGAAATTTCAAAATGACCCGACATCTGCTAATCCCGATGATTCTTGTCTGTTTGCTACAACAATGGTTCCCTTACAATTAGTCAGCGAAGGAAACATACTTTGGCAGAACAGAACACCACAGTCTGTTAGATATTGTAGGCCAATTAAATTACAATTTGTGAAAGAAACTGCGGAAATGTTAGTTACTGAGAAGCTACTGATTCAAAATGAAATAGACTCTTTAACAGAACAAGTTTTTAACGTAAAAGATGATTATTATCTGGTAGTAAATTATCAGCTACATATGACAATCATTGATGGAAAGGTTCTAAATGCCATGACAGGTACATCGTCACAACAAACTTGCCCTATTTGTGGGGCCACTCCATCCATGTTTAATGACCTAAAGTATTTTTACTCCGGAAAATTTTCTCCGAGAAAAAACTCTCTGCAGTATGGACTTTCTCCTTTGCATGCGTGGATCAGGTTTTTTGAATTCTTGCTACATTTGTCATATAGAATTGAAGTTAAATGTTGGCAAGTCCGTGGTCCCCAAAAGAAAGCTGAAGTAAAAAAGAGGAAACTGAAAATACAAAAAGAAATGTGGGAAAAGATGTCACTTCGAGTTGATTACCCCAACTCTTCCGGGAGTGGAACTTCCAATACAGGAAATACAGCTAGAAAAGCTTTTAAAAATTATAAAGTCTTTGCTTCCATTTTAAATATTGACGAAACATTTGTTTTAGGTCTGCGAACAATTTTAATTGCATTGCAATGCCAGCTTCCTTTGGATTCCAAAAAATTTGGAGCCCATTGCTTCAAATTATTAGAATTTTATGTGTCAGAAAATAATTATTATTGGTTTAAGCTCCCCGCAACTGTACACAAGATTTTAGTACACGGAGAAACAGTCATTGAATATTTTACTTTGCCAATAGGAATGTTAAGTGAGGAAGGAGGTGAATCCAGTCATAAAGTCAATAAAAGGAATAGAGAGCGCCACAGTAGAAAGACAGACAGGACGTCAACTTTAAAAGACGTATTTCAACGAGCTGAGGACTCGACAGATCCAATAATTGCTAGCTATTCACTTGATTCTAGACTAAATGCCCGTAAAAAACTACCCTTGCCCATTGAAGTTATTGCACTTTTAAAAGAACCAGAGTTGTATAATGCTTGTGCTGTTGATGCAGATAATATTACTGAAGATGAAGGTAAGGATGACGAGAATTCCGAATGGGATATTTTACTAGAGCAGGAAGAAATTGAAAATGTAGAAGGAGATTTTATGGAGGTGTAGTAACATGTGTCGGGTAACTTACTTCACTGCTGTCGGGAAACAAGTCAAAAATCGTTATTTATGCCGCTACGCTATTTCTTTATTGGAAACGTATAAGAGGGGTCAATTTACGTCTTTTAAAGGTCAATATATTGTGTTAATTGCCTCCAGGAATAAGTAGCGTTTCACAAGGAATCCGTCACACTGTGCACCATAGAAACACAAAATTTAATAAATCCAAACCTTGAAAATGCGAACCGACATTGTAGTGTGCGGTATTCCTAGTCGTATGCATATGAGCAGACGACAGAGAATACACCACACCACCCACTCACAGCGACTCCTACAACGCATTTCAGTAGCATTATTGCGTGGAGCTCGCCAGTCAGTCGGTGGGAGCAGCCCAAACACCAAGTCTGCTCTAGTGCTCTATTGCCTGTGATCGGCATAATTGTATAAGTTTAGTATGAAATAAAGAAGAAGTACAAATCCCTACAAGTGTTAGTAGTTCGGTTTCAGTCTAATTTGAGCATAGATTTCGGCATAAGGCTTTCAGGACAAGGACCGGAAGAGCAGGGAGACCTGCTAGGCGATGACCTCAGGCCTAGGTAGCATACGGGTAAGGGGAAATCGTCACAACATACGGACCAAAATCCACCTAACTTTTTACCAATTGTAACCCTTCCTACAGACGCTACAACATTTTCATACAACACCTTGACACAACGGTAAAAAAAGATTTAACCGGTGATGGTCCAAATACGCCAGCCCATCCCATTACGGACTTTTTCCAGCTACATCGACATCACCCCAGAAGTCGAACGCGAACTCCTCGCATCAGTCATCAGCAGCCTTCCGTTCCCATCATCCTACGAAGACAATCTCTTCGAACCCGACTCATCCACCAGGTGAATCTACAATACTTGTAAATAGCCATTCCCCTTGTATAATGGGAATGGCTATATAATATAGTTATATGCACAAATATCCTCCGCAAACTTAAGACAATCCACAATAGGATAACTTCTGTCTACATACAAATTAAATTATTAGAGACAGATACCAACACCTTAATTGAGGAATATAATCTACTACCCTACAAACCAGAAGCTGTATAATCGCTCTAAAAACGCGATTAATATCGTAGCGAAAAGACTTCGTTACTAAAACGAGAATGAAGATATTCGACGTCGATAGGTCCGCGACGATCTGCGATTGACTCACAAACCCATCACAGTAGAACAATTATATAATTTAGCTACTCCTTCGGATTTATGTCATCTACTGCACAATTTTCCCATGAGTAGATACATGTGTGATTGTTTACAAAGATTTAAATACAACAACTACATTTCACTCTCTAGTTCGTAAGCAGATTCAGTTTCAGCTTCTTGGATACTTATTGACGAAGAATATTTTCGAGAAAATGAACTAACATGTGTTACACTAACATGTAACATGCTTATATTAAACATAGTATAATATAGTTTAGACATTCGCCGTCTTTTCCCCCTTTGTTTAATCAATAATAAAAGACCGACTACTCCTCAAATATCCTCGACTTTCCGCCTCCTAGACTTACTGGTGAGAACCCGAATTGTTGTCTAAGGTCTGTCGCTCTCCTCTTACCTAAACTTATTTTTTCCTCCAAATGTACACTTTACCATTATCTGAATAAAAGCCAAGCGTTATTATTTATCTTATTTACTTTTAATACGAAGTTTATAATGGAATATTTCCTATTATATAAGTTTAACAAACCGTCTATTGGTTTTACATTTAGAAAAGCTTTACAATTCTTGGCAACCCTCGACAGTATGGTAAATGGCCTATACCTTCCTATGTCCATACGGATCGAGATTATGATTATATTTTTAGAGATATGATATTTCATGGCTTTATAGATTTCCCCATAAAAATAGGACACTTACAGATTTTTTGTCATGATCGAATTTTTGCTTCGATCATGTTCGTTATTTATAATCAAGTAGTAACATACCTTATATTATACTCAATATTCTCATATTTACCATTATTGTGATACATGCCTACTTCCCTAGCTAAAACTTACCTAGTTTTGGGGAAGGTGGGGAGAATATGTAATGACAGTTCCCATTCTCCCCAGATATTTTAATTATGTATCAAGGAATAATGAACTACCTAATTACGTCTATACCTTTTAGCATTACGTCACTATCATTCCCAGAGACACTCAATAATTCACTCTCAAATTTTGATTCCTTTAGGTGACTCTATTTGAGAACTCGAAATGCCAATCAATATTCCTTAAAATTCATATAAATACTGAAGAGCCGGTCTCTCTTTCTTTCACTTGTTGTACACGCACTCTCTTTCTGTATGAATTACTGATTGGAAAATTCTTCTACGTAACAGTTTTCCCTCTTTATTTCACATCCCCTAGGGTTTCAAAATATAGCGTTAATATACGAATGTTAAAGACATTGGACTAGATGACTAGATCACCAAAAACCTACATGGCATTTAGCAATACTCACCCATTCCTAGTTCAAAACAAGTTATTTTTAAATTCTATTAAATCTTAAATAGATACGACAAATCTAACCATCGACAAAAAAAACTTGAGGAACTAATTCCAAAACCAATTAGTTGCCTATTTTTATTAACTAAGGCTACTAAAATTTCTAGATAAAAAGTAAAATCCCGAAATAGAAGTTTCTTCTTCTGATGTATAGGTTCAGCATATCAACTAGATGAAATCATCAGAGAAAGCCCAACAATAACTTTGAACAACCCAATTGATAGCGATACCAACGCTACCGTCATTATCGGCGCTCCAAACGATTATTTGTTTCAATAAACATGTAGCATGTTTTTTGTTCCAGTGTAGAATTTACTACCTGTGTAACGCGCATAATTTAAACTTTCTCCAATAGTGGAATATTTCTGCCTCTCGCATTTGTGCTTGCGTCTAGTCTAGTCTTGCGTCTGACAAATATACTATCTCCTGCTAAATAAATTATGGCTTTATGAAAACAATTTAAAGTGTGTTAAAGTGTCCAAAATGTTATTCTCTACATTCTGTACTATGTCACGTTAGTAAGCTTTCAAGTTCAAGATGAGTTCTCAGCACTGTACTGCCAAGCAGTCACTGATTCTGAGGAAAATTAGCTTTATTCTTAAATCCCGCAAATAGATTTTCTATTGGCAGGGCGCAGTGGTGTGGCTTGTGAGTGCGGGTGATATAGAGGTACATAGGCGTATACAGAAATACAATTCATATGGGCTATAGTACCAAAATGTTATAGCCACTTAATCAAGCGAAATATATCTTAAAATTACTGATTTGCACGCACGCCAATTTTAACTTTTACGAAAATTTTCGCCATTTTCTTCAATTTTAAGGGTAGGGGCAACAGCCCTAATGTCCGCCAATGCCCACATGTATTATACATACAGTAAAGAGTGAATCTCTTAATAAACTACAGGAAGTCACTTGTGAGATGGCCAAATGTATATAATTGATACATTGTTTGTTTGTTATATGAGGTGTGCCGATATCACTATTTTAGTGAAGGTACTGGGCGCAGGCCACATGACGGGCCTATTACCAACTCCCCTTAACATGGTATTGTTGTTAATTAATGCTAGGATGGCTTGAGGCTGTACAGAGTCAATTCGTGGGAATATAGAGGTCCCAGCCCCTGCTAGCGCCTTCAGGTATGGCCTGATTGGTACATCGTCTAGGACTTGACCCCCATTTTATTCCCCTTTCTAACTCATAGCATTTGCCAAAAACAGCCCCTAGCCATTTACCCCGGGCGGGAATCGAACTCATTACGGCTGTTAATGAACACATTGGCGTCCCTGATGAGACGTGTACACCACTGAGCCATGCTGCCCGGGTTTAACTGGGACACATACAACTTACATATGATTAGTTATGGAATAGACGAATTGCAAATATACCCATAGCCAATAGTACCCCAATTGGACGAAAAAACAATAGACATGTTCCCTGACAACCATTCCCCTAAAGTACCTCATTCGAAAGGTCTTTTAAAGAGCTTTCGACTTTTAGAAGGGACACTTTTCGCTACATTGTTCAGTTTTCGAGTAATCAGCGGAAACGTTTTGGCAGCTGAACTTGTCTATCATTTTTTCGTCTAAGTCCAGTGGGGCACGATTTGCATTCGTCTATTAACCTCAGAAAAGTTCAACAGGACATCACATATATAGTTGAGCTAA
This sequence comes from Tomocerus minor, assembly GCA_009936455.2. Taxonomy (NCBI): domain Eukaryota; kingdom Metazoa; phylum Arthropoda; class Collembola; order Entomobryomorpha; family Tomoceridae; genus Tomocerus; species Tomocerus minor. The sequence continues at coordinate 7,028 of JAAAYG020039929.1, forward strand.
AAAAATGTTGCACTTATTTGGTAGACAACTTTGAAGGACTTAGGAAACCATAAATAACCCAATCATTTAATTTCTGATATAAAACACTTAATTAATTCTAAATCTTGCTCTGTGGCTATGTGTCTAGATAAAAAAGAAAGTCGATCAATTGTTCTTGTTCCCAATTACCCATGAAGTTAAAATTACACTTGACATCAAAGCTTATTGTTGTAGATCATCTGTCACAGGATTGACATTGATTTCAGGTACAAGAAAAACAGTCAACAGTCTCCTTAGACACTGATTCAATCTCACAATTTTAATTCATCCTAATCCTGAGCCTTAAATACTGTTTTTCCCAAAGCCAATTCTTTGAAAGCTGCCTCGGGTTGTCTGTTAAAAAATCTAAAATACAAACAATTTAAAATATAAACATTGTAAAATTCATCAGTTAATGTTGGCTTTGATCAAAAATTACAGTGCGTAATTAGAATACTTCAACATAGAAAATAAAACTCAATGTAACTCAATTACAACTGTAATTTCGGGCAGAGATATTTTGCAGGAGAATTATTTTCCATTAATTCTAAGTCTGGGCAGGTGTCCTACTTTTCCATCGCCAGATTCACAATTATTGCGTTCTTAGCATATCTGATCTTAGCCACCAAGGTATTGGACTATAATTGGACCTTCGACTTCTGAATTATATGGAGCATCTGGTAATTTATATCTCTTTCGTGGAGGGCTTTCTTTAAGTTCCAATTTCAGCTCTTCCCTTCTGCCGCCAAAAATGACCATCTATGCAATTAATTTCTTCTGAAAACGATTCCAGTTCAGAAAGTTCAGATTAGTGTCTTCTTTTCCTGCTTCCGCCATTTTAAACATTAGAAATCTGGGAAGAAACATTTTCTTGAAAATTAAACTAAAAATATAATTTATTAAGATTTATTAAATATATTACCTTGAATTTATTTTCATCGATAATGTTACAGACGAGTGACGGCATTGTACATTAATAACTTCAGTGTCTTGGAAAAAAAGATTACATGGTCGAGGCAAATATTGATGACGTCGGAAAATTTTTTCGTGCTGCAAATTGAAATAAATTGTCGGACTCTATTACAAATAATTAAAGCATAACAAAGATAAATGCAAAAGTTACTTCGTCCGTTGCAATTTCTTCGAGATTTTTTTGCCATTTGGACAAAGCACCATATGGTTGTGCTTTTTTGGTCTCTGCTTTTCAACTTCACACTTTAGATGTTGCAAAAGGAAAGGACCCACTAAATGCATTTATTACAAACAATTAAATAGTTGTAGGCTAAATATTCAATTCTCGCAATTTTGCAAAGGGATTTTTCTCCAATAAGGTGTAATAAAATATATATTATAATATTATAACAAGTACAATGCTTACCTTATGTAAACCTCGAATAATAGAATCAGCATAGGAAGATTCTCCTTCCACTTCCACCGTATTGCTCACTGGATCCGAAAATCATTGTCGAAATTCTCAGGGTCAGTCAGCCAGTGAAACAGACTGACTGACCCCTGGGCTGCTATCCACCTCGACTCTCTCCAACCAACTAACTACACTACATACTCATGGATTTTATCTATCATACCAAACGCAATGCCATAAAAATTAATAGACCTGCTCTGCTTTAGAACATTCAATCCAACTACAGTTCCAGTGTTTGATGTTCTGAAAATTCTTGTCCTCCCTCTCAGAAGTTCAAAGTCGAAAGTGTTAAGTATTATTACTTTATTATAGTCGTTTTTATTGTAAATTTTCTATGGTTTTGACGGTATTATTTTTAGAAAATCCTTAGTCAATAATAAAGCATGCATTGCAACTATAATATTTAGTTTTCGATTCAGTATGTAATATGTAGCAAACCAATTTCATATCTTTAACAAGTAAATATTATCAAACCAGTTAATTAGACCGCGCCTTTGATTAATTATCCTATAAGTCAATGGGCAAACTCAGAGGCAGAAAATATTTTAAAAAATTATTTATTGATTATACAACCAAATGTGTCAAATCAAAATAATAAAATTATTTTACATCAAAAACCGGAATTACTTTTTCGATCCCTGATGGTTATACTCGAAATCCCGGATTCTGCTGTAAACGCTATCATAGGAAGATGAGTATGATATATCTAGCTAAGAAATGAACATAGCACAATACAACAAATAATGCAAAAATGTCAAGCTACGACTCTTCATTAATGGTACCTTGTTTGAACAAAGGTTACTGGCGCTAATGGCAGTATATGCATAAGAATGTCGTTTTGTGTATGCTTCCCAATCCCAATGCAAAGTTTACGTATGACTATTATTTGTACAACTTTCTTCTATTCCTTCATACTCTCATTTTTTGTCAGCCAAAAGTGGTTAGGTTTAATTCAACCATTGGAATTTAGGAGACACCGTCACCACATGTTTTCTTTGACAAGTTTAATTCAACCATTTCAATTAAGGAGACACAGTCCCCACATGTTTTCTTTGGCAACAGCTTACAGCTGAATTATTTCACTGTCTTTAAGGCAACTTCATTTCGAAGTAGTCAATTTTATTTATTTTTGGATTAAAAACTTGATTAGGTGATAAATAATAACCTTAAATGTATGTACATGTGTGTGGTAATGAACAAAAATAGAGTTCACTTAGATAAAATAATTATTGCTATTAATTATAAAGTCATACTTACTCAAACGCAGCAGAACAAAGGTTGTTTATGTTTAAATTATTTTTTTTTACTAAATAGACTGGATATCATTTAGACCATTACGATTGGATATTTCAGAAGAAACAGTCTCAACTGTTGATAATTTCTTATCAGGATTCCGTTTATGTCTTGATAGCCACAGCTCACAAGCAAAGGTAATAGCACTTAAAATTCCTCCTGCAGGTATAAATCCAATTACAACAAAAAGGCTTTGCAATTGTAATGGGACTTGATCTTGCTGAGGAGTTGCAAGAACGAGAAGCTCGTTAAAGACATCTGTACCAGTTTGATTTAGCATGTATAGCCTTCCCATTTTTTTGAAAGAATTCCTGATGTCACTTTCCCATTTCGGAACAATTCCCATAGCTGCCATTGTCCCTGTGATGGGACTAAACGAATCGACATAAATAGAATTCTCTTGAAAGCCTAAGGAAAGGAATTTCCTAATCGCCGCATCTTTAGAATAAACGAAAGTTTCTAACGTTGTATTCAGTGTCAATTTTTTGGCGACCACGTATCTTCCATGCTCCCATGAAATACAAGCTTTTTTCTTATCTAGAAATGCATTTTTGTAACAATTTTCCCAATTTGTATCAAAAGTAAGTCGTTCTCTGATTTTTTTGACGGCTTGAACTTCACTTGTCGCCCAAAAATGTTTCTCAAGAGCTCCATGGACTGTTAATGTTGGAGTGTAGTCAACTCTATCAGCCAGTTCTTGAAATGTCGTAGGGACATGATCTGGTTTCGGAAACATCAGGTGTGTCCTCAAAGTGCTTTTATAACCTGTTCCTAATACTGTGCATCCAAAGAGGAGTATCAACGAAAAATATCTGATTCCTGCAGGAATATCTTGAAGACCTTGCTCCATTGTAATTGCAAAAGGTAGCAAACTTGTTGACTCGTAAACAATTGGCTTCATTTTTCGTCCCTGCACGAAATACATGGCAATTCCTTGCACAGCTCCAAGAAATACGAACATGATGAACACGCAAATCCAAACTTCCATTTCAAATGGCAAAAGAAATGCGTACCAATGTTGGTTTGCTTTCGGGTGTGCGACGCCAAAAATCATGTCGATATAAGTGGCCACAGCAGCCGCGTCCAATTGATTCCATAAAAGTTCAGGGCTAACAATTAAGTCCATGTCGTAGCCTGAATCTGGATAATGTACTTTTGAGTAGGCTCCGGTCCAAGTTCCATTAGGATGGAGAGTTCCGTAATCAAAACCTTCGTAATTTATGAAGTAACTGAAATTGAATTTTGCTCCTGCCTCTTGAAATATTCGGCACAGGGAGCCATCGATTATTGAATTTCCATTAGAATCCTCGCCAGCTTTGAAGTTGTATGGAGGAGTCTCTGGAGCTGCTGCTCGTAAATGACGACCGGGCAAATTTGCTCCCATCGAATTGCCAATTATAATTTTTTCGGTTCCATCCACGTTTATCATATCGCCGTTATGAAAAATTGGGTCAACCCAAATTCCTGTTGACGAATCCACATCTATGACGATTTTTTCCCGTAAGCCTCCCAAATTTCGGATTGGTTTTACAAGTTGCCCTGTACAAACGAAAATAACAAAGTCCCTTCTGGGATCCACACTTTCTCGTATCACTGAAGGTATTTTCTCAACATCTGCAGGATCTAACACCACAAACAATGTAATAAATGTAAAGAGTTGAACGTGTTTTGATTTTTTCCGTGTTTGAGGTTTTAAAAAGGTGTGATTATTTATATTTGCTCGGATGACAGGAATTTTCCAAGTTAGTTCCAATGGAGAGATGAACTGAACATCTTCTACGGAAAAGGTGACAACGCGAATTGTTGTCGGATGAAATTCTCTTTTCTCTTCGGCGAATTTCAAAGACTCCTCTATTCGGGAGAAAGCTAAATGGAAAACTTCTTTACTACCAAATGCAAAGGATTGATGCAGTACAATAGCCAAGAGAAAGGATTTTAACAAGTTGGCCATTATTTTGCTGGTTATGGGTCGGATGTTGTTATTTTACTGAGCTGTAGTAATCCTCCACTCTATAGTGTAATTTTATTGTATTTTAACTTTTGTTTATGTAGGCATTCAACCCATCAATTAAAATACGGTTAGGGTTTCATATACCACTGATTTAAATATTATTTCATATTGCGTGATATAAGGAATACAGATACATAATTTTGATCTAAGATGTGTCAAACCATATAGCTACATGCCCATATTTTCTTTAGAAATATGCGACGATAAGTAGATATACTACATTTATGGAATGTGATTTCAGTGCTGATGGCATCAATGCTTATTTTATTAAGTATGTAGCCGCCTCCTTTATCAAAATGATAGCATCTGTCTGTCTGTCTTCTCGTCATTATATCTATCTCCTTCTATCTATTGAGGTATCTAGCTATCTATCAATCAGTAGTCAATCAATCTAATATATAGATAGAATTGAGATCGGAAGCAGCAAAACGACTTGTCAATTAATGAAAACTGATACTATAGGTTAAAGTTTGGAAACGGTTTGTGTTGGGATACGGGGACTTCAGAGGACAAGTTTCAACTGCACAACTGTCTCTAGGAATATTTATACAGAAGCCCCAAAGTTGGCCGGGCATAACCTGGGGGTCGCGCCGACCCTCCGTTTGCCCCCGGGGGCTGGAGTGGGTATGTGATTAAAATACGATTCCACAGGATTACACAGCTACACCATCCCCAACCTCCACCAAAAATTAATGTCAGTTTTATTCAGTCAGTCTTCATGCACTAGTCAGTATATAGTCAATCCCTCATAAACGACACATACTTTTTACAGCTGTTTACTACAGTTTATTTATTTATCCATTCGTGATGCGGAGTAACTTCCAATTGCCATTACAATGTAACTTTTAAATTGAATGGAGTATTAATGCGGTCGGTTTTATAGACGAACTGACAGACCAATCTATATTCTAACTTTTCCAGGCTCACCAACTTTACTAGTTTTAGAGCTCACAGAACAATGCCATACTTTCGGCAAAATAATGAAATTTTAAATTAGTTGTTTAAGTTTATAAAGTATGTTATAGAAGCGTTACTTATGATCTAATGATTCCCTAATATATACTATTATTCCAATTCAACTGTAAAGAAAGTTACAATCGTATGTGCGTGCAGTCTGCAAATATATAACTTGGATATATTATACCTGGAGCTACAGCTATATGTCATGGTCTTCATGAAGTACTTATACATAACTAGTAATTTGACCCCTCTTCGAGGGGTAGGGTCAGTCAACCTATACCAGTAACAAAATTTCAAAAATTTTCAACAAAAATTTCGTTTTAAAAGTTTAAAAAACTTAAATTTTTGTTTTGGAAAAACTGATTTTTAGAATATATTTTAAGGTATTCGAAACAATTCTTTTAGTAATGGCCAACACCCCCCCCCTTACAACTATTATTAAAAGTATTTGCAATCAGCCTTAAAATAGATAGTTGCCAACCGTCTTTTAAAAAAAGGATCCGTTAA
>JAAAYG020039940.1:1677-13238 GCA_009936455.2 Tomocerus minor
TGAAAATGTCTTTTTCCCAATTAAGAATTTTATTTAAATACAAAGACGCAATTTGCCATTCCAGGTTACTTTTAATAATTTAAAACTAACTCTGTTTTACATTTTAGCCAGGCGATTAGGCTATATTTGCAAATAGCTTATACAAGAAATCAAAGGCATATCATATTAGTTCAATATATTATGCAAATACGCATTTAAGTTGTAGAAACTTCAGAGTAGGTAACCCTAAAAACATTTCTTTCCTGAAAATCATACTTAACTATCCACAGTATTCCAAAAAACTGTTTTATAGCTCTAAAATTACAATATGAACAAAATTCGTGATTTGGAGAGTTTCGCTGCAAATGAATTTTAATTCAATTTAGAAAGAAAGACTTTAGAAAGCATTTTCATGCACATCTAGTGAAAGCAATAAAGAAAGTCACCGCACCAATACACGTATGACTATGTAGTAGTTGCTCCCTTCCCTATTGTCGGCAACTATATGTGAGACTTTCGAGCAAATTCCAGATCGCAATAGAACAGACGGCTATGTCTAGAAAAATAGAAGTTGAGCACCCTGTATATTGCGAGCGAGTGAGAAAAGGTGCGCGCGCACGAATTGAGGTTGTTGCACTCCTTGCCTTGGCGAGTTGAGTGAATGAGTATGGATGGAGGCAGGCAGGAAGGGCAGGCGAGACGGCAATGCTGTCATGTCGTCGTCATAGCGAGTGAGCCAGCCAGCCGAGCCGACTGACTGTGACTGGGAAAGAAGAAGAGGCATGCACTTGTACCATATTCCATTATTTTACATTGAACATCAGGCACGTTCGGCGTTGAGAGTGGAAATCTTTTACCGATAGCCATTTTGTGGATTCAAGTTGTAGGTGACAGTGTACGATACGACTGACGTTAATTCATCTGTTTCATCCAAATTTCACACAATTTACCTCTCTTTCGACAAATTATGAGTTATGCTGGACATAATGGAGCTAGTCTAGAGCAGCAGGTAACACTTTTCTGTCAATTTCATTATTTTATTCGAAAAAAAGAGGACGAAAGATGTAGAAACTTGAAAACGGGTCAATCACAAGGGATTCACCTCTTGTCTTGCCACTAGCGGTTTCTTCATTACTTAGTTCATGTATTTAAGACAAAAAATAGTCATTGGTGGGGTCGGTCACTATATTATGTACAATTAATTTTGATTTTATGAAGATAATGGTAGAAATTTTAAAGGTGTCACATGCATAGTACGACGAGTCTCAGTGGGGATGATTGCCCAGCAAAGGAATTTTTATGAAGTCATCGCCCTTTTTATTTCACCTCTTGCTATACTCACCGGAGCTGTCATAGGTCTTATTTTATTCCGGATGTCAGACTGAAATTTTTGTGTCACAAGTCAAACATTCAACATTTTAACCCTTTTTTTCTGCTGATCTTTGATGTATCCAATATATTCACTATTTTATGGAACACAAGGGATTGTGTTGAATGGCGACAAAAGTAATGCATGAATTGCATAAAATTTTAAAACTAGCCTATTAAATTTCTATGTTAAATCATTGTAAGTAGGTCAAAATAATAAATGGGGTCGAGGCTTTCATTCAAATTAGATAAATATATGGAGAGCAAATATTAAGCACCACAGTTCCTTGTCGGTTTTCCTGATGGGTGCCAGTTGCAGAAAGTTTTCTTTAATTCCATACAGTTGATACTGAAAAGAAATTCGACGATTTTTTTTTGGTATTTCAGCTATCAATTATTGCGTTGCTGTTCATAGTAATCTTTGCGAAACCGCTGATTTTGATTTGACAGAAACGTCAAGAGTAGTGGCATTTTTCAGTCTTAGTTTAACAGTTAGCCTTGTCCCCTTGTAATGTACATGCTTCGTTTACGTTCAACGTTTGCCCTTCGCCCCAGAGTTGGTATGTTAATCAAGTTCAAATTCCAATCTCTATTATGCTTCTGACTCGATGTCATTAGTTGTATAGATGGATGTGGTTGGTATTATCAATTATGATTAAAAATCCAGTGATTATTTATATTTAAGGCTTGATAGAAGTACTAACAACTAATGTTACTATATTCCGCTATTCATATTCATATAACTTGAATCATAATTCAAATGAAATTGAATGTTTAGATAGATCATAGTTTATAATATTGATTGTACTTACTGATATTTCCTAGTATGTATACTAGTCAATTGATTGGACAATCATTATTTAAGAATGCACTGCCAATAACTGTCATAATTTTTATTTCACTTTCTGATTGCATTGTGCTGAACGATAGAGAATAGAGACACTACCCTACTTACAGCTTATTGTAAGTACTATTGTACTATACTATATGTGTTTCTCCCGCTTGTTAGTGTAATCATAGACACTTAAGTGAAATAGTCATTCTTCCGTCAAAATATATTTTTATTATGTTTTGGGATCGTTTTTGACATGCTGATTTTATATCCTTTTAGTTTGCTGGTCTGGACATGAACCAAGGTGGTGTTATTAATCAACGTGCTGCCTATGTTCCTCCGCATTTACGAAGTGCTACTATAGGAAACGCTGGAGCTGGGGAATACCCTAAAGTTGGATATACTGAGCAACAGCCACCGCAATTCATTCAACAAGTTCATCAAGCACCCCCACCCCAGCAGCACCCACATTATAGTGCTCCCCCACCTCCGCAAGGTACTTATGTTAGTGCTCCAAGAGGAGGCAGTGGGCCTCGCCGAGGTGACAATATGACCCGGGTCTTCAATAATAGTGGAGGCCGAGGAGGTAATCATTACAATAATAGTGGAGGAGGCTCCTTCAACGGAGGGGGCGATCCCAATTCTTGGAATTCGTACAACAATGGTGGGCGTGGAGGACGAGGTGGCGGAGGCGGTCGAGGGGGGTCGTACACGAATGGAACGTCAACTGGATGGAGTAACGGCTACAGCTCTCAGCAGCAAGCCCCAGTTCAACCTAGAAATAATCGTTGGCAGGAGGAAGGTCCAACGAATGCCTACAGTAACAATCGTGGTGGTTCTCGTGGCTACAGCTACGCTGGCTATAATAACACAAATGGCATGGCTTATTCCGGAAACGTTGAAGACTGGAAGTCTCCTCTCCCTAAAGACGAGCGGACGGAGAGTGATTTGTTCGCCACTGGCAACACTGGAATCAATTTTGACAAATATGAGGATATTCCCGTAGAAGCTACTGGAGAAGATGTTCCTCCTCATATAGTATCTGCAGTAAGTTGTGCCGATGCATTTTTAGTTTAAAATAATTTGTTATCTTGGAGGTCATCAGTAAGTTATGAATTAGAGATGTGTAATATACTCAACTTTTGCGTTTATAGTTCGACGAAGTAAATATGACAGAAATCATTCAAAGTAATATCGCATTGGCTAGATACACTAGGCCAACACCAGTACAGGTACGTACTCTATCACTTGAAGATTATGATTACCCTTTTTTGTAGATGTCAATAATATTGCTAGGTTGTTTTGTTTTACAGTTTTAAAAATCCTCTAATTTATTTATTTTTTCCCTGCAACAGAAATATGCTATTCCCATTATCATTGCTGGACGTGATGTAATGGCCTGTGCCCAAACTGGATCGGGAAAAACAGCCGCCTTCTTGGTACCGATTCTTAATAATGTGTTTGAACGAGGACCAGAGTTGTTTAGCTTTAAAGTAAGCACTGATCAAGTTTTTCTTGTGACATTTAAAATTAAACTAAAAATGTGAACTAGAAGTTGAATTTATCTGAGTATCAGTACAAATAAATGTGATATTTGTAATATTTAGCCACGAAATTACGCCAGGAAATCCAAACAATTCCCCGTTGCACTTGTATTAGCTCCCACTCGAGAATTGGCCACCCAGATCTACATTGAAGCTCGGAAATTCGCTTACCGTTCCCGTGTTCGGCCTTGTGTTGTATATGGTGGAGCTCCAGTACGTTATTTTACTTCTTATTTATAATATCCAGTGGTACTTTTGTAATTTGTAATAATTTATAAATATTTAAGTAATTGCTAAATGCCCATTTAATTGTAGATTGAGGAACAATTGAGGGATTTAGATCGTGGATGCCATTTGCTTGTCGCTACCCCAGGACGTCTTACTGACATGCTTAAACGAGACCGTGTAGGATTGGAAAATTGCCGTTTCCTTGTATTGGATGAAGCTGATCGTATGCTTGACATGGGTTTCGAACCACAAATTCGAGAAATTGTTGAGTCAAACTCAATGCCCAAAACTGGAGAGCGTCAAACTCTCATGTTCTCTGCCACTTTCCCTAAGGAAATTCAGGTAATAAATCCAAAAAATATTAAGTTGTGAGATTGGTCTGATTATGTACAAATTCTAATTGGATGCAATGAAAATGTTTTAGATGTTAGCCCGTGACTTTTTGGACAACTACATCTTTTTAGCCGTCGGTCGAGTCGGTTCTACCTCGGAGAATATTACACAAAAGGTTTTGTGGGTCGAAGAAAACGACAAACGGGCCTATTTGCTTGACTTGTTGACAGCCAGTGGTTGGTTAATTTAAATACTACATTAATTTTATTATTGATATTATTTTGTAGCTGCAGTCTTACAAGGATATGTGTTTTTTTGAAATTTGCAAAGCAGAGGCTTTCGATGCCAACAATTTAACATTGGTCTTCGTAGAGACCAAAAGAGGAGTAGATCAACTTTCTGATTTCCTGCATCTGGAAGGCTTTCCTGCAACATCGATTCATGGAGACAGGACTCAACGCGATCGTGAAGATGCTTTGAAGTGTTTCCGAAGTGGAAGGTAATAAATCATTTTGTTTTGAGGATATAACTTCCAAAAATTATTAAATGTGTTTTAAGGTCAAGGTTAAATATTAATGTATTTTTGTGTTTTATTCTCGCCGTCTTCATTCGTTTGGTGCAGACTACCGATCCTTGTTGCAAGTAAGAAAACACCATTGAAATTCATTCGTTTCCTGATAACAAAATAAGTTATATGGAAAGTAACTGATATTTTTTTTAAATAAACTTTAGCTGCTGTTGCTGCTCGAGGCTTGGACATTCCAAATATCAAACATGTTATCAACTTTGATTTACCTTCTGACATTGAAGAGTACGTTCACCGGATTGGACGAACAGGGCGTATGGGTAATTTAGGTCTAGCCACGTCATTCTTTAATGACAAAAATCGGAATCTAGTACGTGATTTAGTAGAGTTAGTGCTAGAAACAAAACAAGATATGCCAGCTTGGCTGGAAATGATCAACAACGAGATGCGTTCTTCATATCCGTCCCACAACCGTCGCGGTGGTGGTGGCGCAAAGCGGTAAATTAAATATTTTTTATTAAAATCAAGTTAAAACTAAATACAGCTTTTCAGGTTTTAATAATATTATTATTATTAATTCAATTTAGATATGGAGGAGGCGGAAGCGCATTTGGTTCAAGGGATTATCGTCAACAAGGCAGAGGTGGCTCCCAAGGAAATCAACGTGGCTACAACAATGGCTATGCTCCTCGTAAGTTATAAGCAAGTCATAATAAAAATTAGTTTTGCAAAAAAAAAATATTTTTTTATTTATTTTTTTTCTATATTTATTACATTGAAATAGAATGTGTGACTAAAGTGTTAAATTTTATTAACTTTTTAGCTACTGGATATCAAAACTCAATGTATCCTCCTTCAGCTGGTTATGGTGGCACCTATGCTTCCACCGACTGGTGGGAAAAGTGATTTCTGTGGGGACAATATGCAAATTATCTGACTTTTACGTTTTCAAGTCCACATTATAAGACCTAGCACCGAACTGACTTTTAAGACCATTTTGCACAGCTTTTGGCTCCTTCGTATACCATATATTCAGTAAAGAAATTAAACAAGTGACAGTGTAGGTCAGATTACTTTCTTTTCTAATTCGCAATTCGCACGCATTAATATGTATGTTCAATATTTGCTAGTACATAAAAATGTACTTCAGTTTTGCTAGTTTTTTTTTGGATTTGAAGCTGTCATTGTAGAATTAATTAACCAGTCCAAGTTCAAAGTCAGATCGAATGGAGAAAGCTAAAGATACAGTTAATTAATGAATAGTTGTAAGTAATTTCTGCAAGTATTAAATTGCGGACTAGGATACTAATTAATTTTAATTAAGTTTTGTGTTAGCAATTAGTAGGCATTATTACTTTAAGCACTACTGGTAAAACCTTTTTGGTAGTTTGCTTAGCTGAGTAGTAATGTGTTAGTTTGTAGGTGTAATCGCAATGTAATAGGTGCGCAACAATCCGGGATTCTTGGAGTGTAATAATACTTACTGTCGTCGAGTAAGAATCCTGCAGAGCCGAAAAATAGCGGCTTGTTATTGGTACCTCACTCGGTTATGCAACTCATCTTATTATTATTCTCAATGTAATCCAAGTACTAAGATAACAAGGAACTAATTAATTTAAGATACTTACTAAGTGTAGACTTCTGACTCTAGCTCTTAGACTATTACTATGTATTGTGTAACTATATATAAATGCCTCTAGACTAATTAATTGAGTGTGAAACCAAGTTGTAACAAAATTATTGTTCTCTAGAAATGTTTGCCGTCCCAAAAAAGGTAGCGTTAGCACGTTCCACAAATCTCAGAGAGGAGCTAGCGCCATTAATCTTACCTATTGCCTAATGGGTATTGCATATTGATTTTACCGATGAAAGTGTATTTACGAGATCGTATGAAAACTTGTATTAATAATACCGTAAGTCCCGTGTATGTATGTATGTAATGAAAATGTATATGTATACTTAACGGGGCCAACTCCTATCAGTCTGAAGCTCATGGGTCCTTTGACTGATGAGAGTACTTTACATAATTATTGATTATCAAGTATTTAATATAAAACTAAGCTGAACTGATCCTAAATGAAATGTACCAGTAGACCAGTTCCGTTTGGTTTCCTAATTAATTATCCACTACTACGAATATGAACAAGCTCAGCTCACCGTTGATCGTAGAGCTTTCTTAATACGTACTTGGTGTTTGTTCAATGAATACCAACAAAAATCGCAAGAGGCTCTCTTTTGCAAATAAGATGAACACAGTTTTCATTTGAATATCCATTTCCCACATATATAATCAGTGTTCCGAATCATAGACAATTCGAATTCAGATGAATCTACATTAATTACTGGAGATAGACCTTCATTGGCACTATTAAGATAATAACTTTTACTGTTAGTGAGGCTCTACTAGACTGTCTTGCTAACAAAAAATATTGATAAGAATGAACTCAACTCTCTCGACCGTGAATTTCCCTGCAGTACACTACAGATAATCACGGCTAAGCCCAAATGACTCAATCAGTACTCATTAACCTACATATTTTATTATTATTAATGAGTTTCTACTACGTTATTCTAGTAGGTACTATAAATCATTTTTTTTTCCTCAATCCAAGCTACAACCTAATTACAGATTATAATAGCAGTCAAACCACAGCAGTATCTTGTTTGTATTATTATTGTTATGTAAGTATTTACTACAGCATACCACCCACAGTCTTATAATTCGCATTTATATTGTAGGTGATTGATGATGTATTAACGTATTATTAGATGATCAAGATATTAATGAACCATTATTACATAGCTACTGATTTACTACTACTGTGATTTTTAATGGGATTTTAATTTTTTGAAAACTTGCAATTTTGGTGTGGCACTGGAAGAGGTAGAATTCTTAACTAATTAGTAACAGAGGAACGTAAGTTATTAATGGAATGTACTGTTATATTATACAAACGTAAATTACTATAAATATGATGATGAAATAGAGTACAGCTATACATAGACAAGCAGGACTGAAAGTATTCATTGTAGTAGCCGTAGTTTTAGTTTACAGGAGTGTTATTATGTCAGGCATATCGTGTTCAAAGTTTAAGGTACCTACTTTGTAAAACATTCTCTAGCTGCAGAAAAAGCACTATTAGGTATTATATATGAAGTTCTGCTTACTGAATTTAATCTATATTACAAAAACCTCTGTAACAGGCAGGTTATAACTTACGTACGATACTGATTGAGTAGTAATAGTACACTAGTAGACAAAAAAGTAGCATTAATAGCATCAATACAATTAGGAAGCAGGACCAAAGTTTTTTTGTTTGGAAACAATGCTCAGTCAGATTGGGTGTTTAATGTTTTAGTAAGGAGTTGATGATGCCACCAGGATGTGTAAGTGAGTCTTAGATTATGAGCCAGAGAAAATAATATTGATCTGATGAGAATGAGAGAATAAGAATTAGAGAAGGAGAATAAACTAGAACTTGTTAGAACTAGACAGACACAAATTGAAAAAAATAATAACGTCTTTCAGCTACCAAACCAAGTAATCTCTTCAGATCAAGTGGGAAAATGAGTAAGAATGTGATATTATTGTAGTAGAATGGGAAACTGATGGGGAACAGTCAAAATGAGTAAAAGTAAATGTAGAGATAACTAACGGCTAGCTTTTATAGTCGTACAAGAGAAATTAAAAAAGAAAGCCAGTCAATTAACTAAAGGTCAATACTAAAGAAATAAAAAAAGTGCTAATGAAGCTCCAGGGTGCTACTCTACTCGTAATTAACGATATTATTCTAGTGAAGTACCGACCTGAATTCATGCGAAAAACTGTTACATAACCTATTGATATTTTTTCTGTTGAAAACGGTACTATGTAGTTTTGTTGGGTGATTGTTTCATTTGTTATTGTTGTTGTTATTGAAAAGTTGTAATTTTTCTTTTGCAAATGCAGAGAGATAGGGAGAGATGATGTGTATTGTCTTGCATGAACAGAGAATAATAGAACTTGTGGCAAAAAAGATGTGAAATGAAATTGAATTTTTGGGCTTAAGTGGTATGTATGTGTAATTTCCTCCGGTTCTTTTTAGGATTTAAGACCTAAAAAGTATATATCCGCCCGTTAAAAAACATGAATACGACACATACAAACAGGAGTTAAACAAAAAAGGAATTTACTATCGAAAGATTTTATGATATACAAACTAATGTTTTAATGTGATATTTAATTAAGTGATTGTAGTGCCGACAAGGAGGCATTGTACTCACTTTTCACTACTAGGTTTCTATTGTAGGGTCAAAGACAAAACAGTGATGAGGTATAATTGTTAACCTAACAGTTTACAGAAGAAACGGAAACTGCCATGTTAACTATACAAAACAAAACCATGAACATAAGGACTGATTCTCTGTGATTCTCTCTGCATTTATTAACTCAATGATTACCAATATAAACAAATGAACTGATGAATTGTAATCCTCCATATAGTATCTCTGACTTTAACTTAAACACTTTACGTGTATACTTAATATACGTGTCTGATATTAGATTTTAAATGTCTTTTTGACAAAGTAATTAACTACAAAGTACGATTCATGAAGATACACGTGTAGGCTGTCTTGACTTGGCATGCATGATGCTTGACGTAAAATATGTCGTTGAAAATATTTGCAATCAAGTCACGCACTCTAGAATTTAATTACATTACAATGAAACCTGTGATTTCATGTAAAAGAGAGCTGAACTGATCAGTTAAAGGTGTAAAATGATGGGTGGGTGGAGATCTCGTAAAATTTATTGTCGGTACCGTATTCATCTGGATTGAATCTTAATCCAGCTAGCTCTGTCCGATTCAATCCATGCAACCCTGTTATTCCTATTAATGAAATAATATTTAATTAATATTGTATTTGTATTTCCATTTACGAAGAGAAGAAAGATAGCGTTTCGTCTCGTCAGTTTAGATCTAATCATATCAAAATGGCTAGATATTTAACACAAGAAATTTACTATTTCAGCTATTAATGTATTAAATTATAATTAGAATAATTGTTATTACGGTTTCTGTTACTTATTGTATTTTACGCAGGATGTTGAAAGAGTAGTAATGAGGTGATAATCTTCTTGGAAGTTATTAGATAGGTAGGCAAGTAAAAAGTAATAATTTATTTATTAATATGAGTTATAGCCATTAGCTAATGGTGTGTTGGTGAATTAATAGTTCCGTTAATGATTGAAATGAAGAAAGAGATAATGATTGAAAGAGCGCTGTCGCTGACTCTCGTATTAGCTAATCTACGCGCATATTTAAATGTTTACTATGAATGATATTAATTTTTACTGAAATGGAGTTGTTTAAAAAAGTTGTTACTACTCTCTCAATGCTGATGTTAGGCTACTACGCTATATAATATGAAACAGCTCTTAAACGGCCTAATTTTGGCTTCGCTGTTGTTATTATTTACTTGAATTTGATTTTTGAGAATTCGTTATTATTATGTTGATGTTGTGTGAGAGTCTGGTTTCATTTCAGCGAAACTGGAGATAGACATTGACATGACATGACACGACAGAAAATTAAAAGTGACCCAAAGGGTTCAATAGGTATTCTAATAGAAAAATAGCAAATTGTCTAACGAAACAAACAATTTCAACATGGGATGGCAAAGTAATTCTAATGAGTTTCACTTGGATATTATTATATACAATTAAAAATCAAAATTTCTCTTGTACATTTGTTCTGTGAGGAATATAGGATGGACAAGTCTATGTCTTCTCTATTACTTGCAAACATTTACAATTTAAATGCGACTGTCTAATGCTATACTCTTAATTAAATTAGATACATAAATCTATCTGTAAACAAGAGCAAAATTTGAATTTGGTCGCCTGTTTCGAACCGGTTCTAATCATTCAGTCGTAATTCGTAATTGTAATTACTGTGAACAATAAATCGGCCATTTCCTCAATGTTTTTCTGTCTCTTTCACTCTATCATCTTATTAATAATTTAAATATAGTATTATTATGTAGTTAGTAATATTATTTCGTTCAACTCTGTCCTAAAGAGGTGAGAAAATTTTATGACACTTTCAAATTTTATGTATTCTTCTATTAGTACGCAATTTTATGCAATATTATTATATTATTGTGAATTTCAGGATTTTGAAGCTTGAATGAATTTGATCAAAGTGACTAGCTATACTTCGCCTTGCACGAGACAAAAACTATCAACTTCTCTTTCTCTATTAAATGGTAAGTATTGCTTTCATTACCATGTGGAATTTACAGATATTTTTTTGCTGGCCTGTAGAATAGTATGTAATTATTTGTTGTTATAAGATGATGAGAAATTTGACACTTGAAACCTGATTTCAGTAGAAATCTGCAGATTTATTTTGCTCTGATTACTTTTTATATGTAGAACGTTATTTTGTTTCAATATTGAAAGATTATTAACCATTTTTTTCTTTTTGTTCTTTTAGGAAGTGATGGAAGAATGTTAAGATAAGACGATCGACTGCGCCCCGCATGTGGTGCTCATGATTTTTACTGCATTGATGTATATATGCTTTATGTAATAAAGATTCAAATTAACTTTTAAATGTAAGTGGTACTAATGGTTCAGGTGTTCTTATAAAATATATGTATATATATACCGAATTTAAATCATGTCTGTGTATTCAATTCTTTATATACATCTTAGCTGCATATTTTTAGTTTTAGTGATTACCAAGATATTAGCACAAAAATTATA
>JAAAYG020039951.1:0-13236 GCA_009936455.2 Tomocerus minor
TCTACGAGAATCGAAGTTCAGAGCCTTTCAGTTAAGAATGGGAGACCTTAACCGCTGGACTGATGTGCCCCGGCATGCTGCAAGTATAAATTGTCCAGCAATAATAATATTTTCATCCATCGCTAGCGGTGGATGAAAATATTATTATTGCACGCATTCACCAACTATTGTCGGGGGAATGAATGCTTTCTTGAATATTCCGAGTATTCAAGAAAGCATTGTTTATGATTGTATACCTACATAGGTATGCAATCATAGGTATTTGACTGATTAGTCAAATTAATCTACAAGTTCATTCGCTTTCCAGTGAAACGAATGAACTTGTGATATCTACTAACACATTCTACAGTGTGTGAGTAGATGATAATATTATGATGCACGATCATAATATTTTGAAAAGTGAAATGACAGTTTGTTCAAACTTTCATTTCTTTGTCATCGAATAAGGAAGTCAGGTATTTAAGTCCCTGCCTTCCTATAATTCGATGTCAGAAGTCATTACAGTCTCTACCGTTCTCCAACTTCTCGCTTTCCTCCGATCAAGTCTTCTCTCCTCACTTCTCCAGTCCTGGAATCTTTTGCCGTCGTCTTCTTCTTCGTACTCTTCCAGTCCAGTCTTCAGTTGCCCCCCTCTCTACAGTTTTCGTTTCCTCCAGTCGTTATGGATTCAGCCCTTCAAATCCAGTCTGCAGTCGAGGTGCTTGAGAAGGTAAAGTTATTTTCCGACAAAGAAAAGGCTAATCTAGTAAGTTTAATTTTTTCTATTCTATAATAATCATTTTACTATAGTTTATTTTTCAGGTTTTATTAATTACAGACAATATTAATTTATTCCTTTTTTGAATTTCAGCTGAAGAGGGGCAGACGAAAAATGAAGATTACGGATCTCATGTTGGCCAAGTCGGAGGAGGACTCCTTGAGAATCCTCAAGACCATCCGGAAGCAGCCGCAGGAATCCATGAAGAAGAAGAAGACGACAGGCTATGGTGACAAGAAGCTTGGCGCTCCCGTCACCTACACCTTCGTCGAATATATCCTCTTAAGAGAGGGAGAAGAGGTACTTATTTATTCTGTAACTAAATTTATTCATTTATTTTGGCGCAGGAGTATTTATTTCAGTGCTACAGTACATTTATTTTTTTCATTTCAGATCTGGCGTTGTGAATTCGGGAGGGATCCTGAAGCGTCGACGGATACAACCTGTGGGAAAATATCTAACGGCCGTGGACAGGCCGTTGACCACTATAGGAAGCACCACGGAGATAAACAAGGAGATGGAGGGAAGACGCTTTGTCCTATCTGCGATAAGTTGATTTCGACTGGAAACTTCCCAAAACATAGGAAGACCGGGATACATCTTGAGGTAAATATTTTCTTCACTTTTTACGAATTTCCTAATCAGTTTTTAGAATTATTAGTTTCTTAATTCGTTTTATTGTCGATTTGTAGAAAGCGAAGAGGATGGAGGAAGAAGCGAGGAAGAAGGAGGAAGAAGCAAAGCTGGAAAAAGAGGGCGCACTCGCAGCGGAGATTCTCGCAGCGGAGATTTATTCTGTTTTTACCGTTGACTAATTGTTTAATTTATTCTTGTTTTACCTTTGACTAATTTTAAGTATGTGCTGAATTTTGAATATGCCGATGCCGAATATTATGTGTGCCAATATTGACATGACTGCAGTTAAAAATATAAATAAAGCTACATGAAACTGCAAAAATACTTCCGTGTTCCCTTTTATTTTAGATTCATTCAATACATTCATACTAGTTATATACATACTTACAATATACATTCAAATACATACCTACTTGCTAGCTATAATTACATACAGCCACACAACTCTCTTGCATACACTCACTCACTTCCTAGCTAACCATAGATATACTAGTTATATACAAACTTACATAGCAGCCATACACTACAGCCATACACTACACTTATTCGCATACATACTCTCTGCATTCAACGCACACAAACAGACAAACAAATCTGCACACACGAATCTTACACTACACATATACAATCATACAACACAACCACTCACTCCTACACTACTAATAGCTACACTCACTCTTTCACATACCTACTATACATACACACACACTCACTCCCAAGCAGACTATGCACATGCTAGGTATATATATACCACATCCATTGACACATTCACATCATGCCAACCCCCTAAAATTTTATCTACGTGTCTGTTTCACGTGTATTCCCTGTTTCAGTACCAATCCAGTGTTTTTCTCGGTGTTTTTGAACACTTTAAGATCTTTCTAACAACATTTACCCTAATTTTTCACTAGATTTCCTAAAGCTTTACTACATTTTCAGTAGATTTATTCAAGTTTCCCTAAATGTTTCTTCATTTTTCCTAGCTATTCACTAGTTTCCATAAATATTTCTACATTTCTACTGGATATCGAGTAAATATTTCTGTAAATTCTAAAATTCAATTTATTCTAAATACATGCATCAATTTTTACAAATAGTAGCTTTATATGTAATGGGTTTTTACAAATAGTAGCTGTATATGTAATGGTTTTTGAAAAATAGTCGATGTATATGTAAAGGTACTTCCTAATACTACCTGTATATGCAATGATACTTCCTAATACTACCTGTATGTGTAAATGTACTTCATAGTATTACCTGTATATGTAAAGGTACTTCCTAT
This sequence comes from Tomocerus minor, assembly GCA_009936455.2. Lineage (NCBI taxonomy): Eukaryota > Metazoa > Arthropoda > Collembola > Entomobryomorpha > Tomoceridae > Tomocerus > Tomocerus minor. The sequence continues at coordinate 2,676 of JAAAYG020039951.1, forward strand.
TATTACATGTAAGTGCTAAGATACTTCCTACTATTACTAATTTAGATAAAGATTTAACAATCTAATGTAAGTATTTATAAATAATTATTGTGCAAAGTGGTAGTATGCAGTTAATTTATATAATATTATGCAATCCGTAACTAAATTATGTAATTTGTATTTATATTGTACACATGTAACTAATTTTATGGAAGTTTTAGGATATTATGCCATCTGTATAGATATTATGCAAGTGTAACCATACTTTTGTAAATTTTATGCAATGCTATGTCGATTATGCAAAGATTAATGCAAGTGTAACTGCATTTTATGTATTTATGCCAATAGTATAAATACTATACGGACGTATACCAATAGCATGTCGATGTATACTAACGTATAGCATTCAGTGCTATGAATTGTGCGACTTGTATGCAATGGTATGCGATTTATGCAAGTGTAACTGTAATTGTTATGCAGGTGTAGTTATAATGTTTTGACTATTGTGCTGGTGTAGTAAATAGTATGCAATTGTATGTGTAACTACAATTTATATTAGTATGATAAAATGCTAACGATAATTTATTGCAATTATGCGAATGTTATGCAATGGTATGTGAATTTGTTACAAATATTACATATGTATAATCATCTACATAAATATTAAATAATAGTAATAGTAGCCATGGTATGGTATTTTGTAGCTACATTATAAGAATACTATGTAATATATAGTAATATGAAGTATAGGCATGTAAGTAGTGGCATTAAGGCTACAGTAGTGCATGCATACGTTGAGGGAACGTTTGTGAGTTGGAGTTCAAGAACCAACACGTTCTCTTTCAAGACGCCAAGCGGCCGTTGGGTTTACGCGCCTTATAAATAAAAAATATTTCAACTGTAAACCTAGACCCTCATTTTTTTAAGGTAAAAAGCAAAGCCCTTACCTTTGTAGAGCCTAGAGCAAAGCAGGCTTACCTTGCATCCAGTTGAATTCATATACCTATAGCAGCATACATTTAGTGAAAAGGGACGATGAGCATTCAGTATAAGGAATGGTATATTGAGTATGCAAAGGGACTGCAGTATAGATCATGAATAGGGAGAAGGGACTGCAGTACACATATAGGTACTAGAAGGGAGGAATCCTGCTCCCTGAAAAGGAGCAGGGCATGTATGCAGGGTTATTGCATTGTGAGATAGGGAAGGAATTTGGAAGAGAAGAGAAGTAAAAGGGAAGGCGTGCCTGAGTTTGGCCGCAGCCAATCCCAGAAGGGCACCAGAGAGTAGGGGTCGACCGGGTATATAAAGGGTGGCTGGGAGGGGGAGAGCTCAGTCAAGGACGGGCTGCCGACCTGGAAGGATGTCTCCTGCTCTCTCTTCTCACTCCCCTCTACCTGCTATATGTATGTGCTTTAGCCAGCCTTGGGGGGTGGACGGGCCCCTAGGTTTGGGTAGGAAATTTAAATAAACACTACAGCCCCAGGTCCTGGCCGTGCGATTCCTCGAAACCCCCTTGTGCCACCCTACTAATAGTCTTAAAATTTTCCAAATTTAATATCATTGAACAACTAAAGAAGTTGTGGTTGAGAATTCATATGCATTTTCATTTTTTCGATTTTTCTTTCCTTTTTATTTGTAGCAGTACTAATCGGAAATCGGATAATATGCAAATACATTATACCTTGGTCTACCTATTTTGAACATCGTTATTAAATTTGCTCCACAGCTATCGTGTTTGATGCGGGTTGGTAAAATGCATGATTCCATATGCTCTCACTTAGAACTTCGATATTTAATATAGCGCAGTAGCCACCAATTGAGCAATTAATTGGGAAGCACAAATCATCCATCAAAATTTTCTCATTGTGAAACACGGCACTATATTTGTTAACTGTGTTGGCTTAATTGCAGTTACAAACAATAAATATAAGGACGCCATTACGAATAACAGGTAGTAACAAAGTAATATGCAATAATGATAATAAAGTATTATTCTCCTACCCGCAAATATAGTTTTAGCTCGCCCTAGGAGAGCTTATGGAATCACACATTCTGTCCGTCCGTACGCACGTCCGTACGTACGTCTGTTAGCACGATAACTCTCGAACGCAATGACGGAGGTTGACCAAACTATGCACAGACATTCTATATGAGCCCGTGACGAACCCTATTCAAAATGAGCGCAATCGGTCCACAGATTACCGAGATAACGCGCGCTCACTTTTTGTTCATTTTAATAGTCAATGTATAAAAAGGTACATCAAAATATCTATTGTGCTTCTAATAATTGTTTGATACGTAGTATAAAAATATTGATACCGCTTCTACTAAGTATTGAGTTTTATAGTGAAACATATTGTTATGGAAATCTTGACGCTTCTATGTATCTGTAATTTCCTGCAGTAGAAAAAGAAAAACAGTGCTTCTACTATACAGACATTTTATAATACTTACTGCTTCCATTAAATGTTACATATTTTGGGAGCATAAAATATTGATTACTGCTTCAATTAAATGTAAAATGTTAGCGCGGCGACACATTGTAATACTGCTTATACATAACATTGAATCTAATAGTGAAGTCAGTTATTATGGAAAATTAACTAGTATTAAAAGAAAAGAAAAATACTTCTACTATTGAAAATAATAACTAAATATTTCCCTGTGTGTACATTGTTTCCTAATGCTGTGTACAGTGTAGCCTCCACTAGGGCGAGCTTTCTGTTACGGCTTGCCGTTAGTTTTACAATAATGGTTACGATTTTGCTGATTTATTGATTTGAAGCCTAGGATGGGATAGGGATAAGAGGACCGTTTTGTTAGTCAGACAGCACCTCCGTATCTTGGAATATTGGAAGGCGACCCCCAAATGTTTTTTAATTTTGTGTCCAAATGAGATTGTGTGGAAGTATGTGGAAGCAATATATGTATGGTCAGTGTATGGTATGTGTGTATTGTGTTACCATTTAGTGAAATGGTATAAAATTATGATATGCAACAGTGTGAACTAGCAAAAATGCGTCCCGAATTCTTCACAACCAGAGGGTGAAATCCCTATTTCCAAATTTTTGCATATTCTAACCAAAAAAAATTAAACAAACTCCAATTCAGGTCATCTAAGTATACATACCCGTCACTAAACCCAATTGTAAAGCTTCACTCTCTGATTTTAAAGCTTTAGTTGTGAAGATTCCATATACAAGAAAAAATATTATTGTTTGGATAGGTGGTTAAATGGTTATCTGTTTTGGATGCCATAAAGATTTTGAAGGAACTATATGGTGATAATAAGCAAATATGTAATACTCTGAGTATTTAATCGTAGTTACCTATGAGTATATTTTAAGACTAAAGACTGGCTTATTCATGTATTGTGTAATAAAACTTGGGTTTCAGTAAATAATTTAAAACTTTAATTTTCTAATTAACGACTGCTACACGAAACTTTTTTTCAAAAGATGCCGGAATCCCAATAGTTTATTACTCATTTAAACGCATTCAATTCGACTGATAGCTGTTGAAAATAGTTGACAATAATTGAAAATCCTCCGCCGGGCAAAGGAGACAACTTCGTAGGATCTAAGTTCACAGGCAATTTGACATGCAATTATTTATTTCCAATGTACAAATGTTTGACAACCAGTTTGTTTTTTTCTTATTTGAGGTTCATCTATACAGTGAAGGCTCTGGGCACAAGCCAACAAGTTACGGGTCTAGAAACGGAGCCACGAAATTATAACCCTTTATTTACAGTAATGAGAAAAAAATAACTTGGGATGGGACTCATTGAGAATTGTTTGCTAGCTTAGAATGTTCGCTAATATCTAGCAAGTACGACTGAAACACCAAAGTTTGGTTTTTTTTAGTTTCAAGATAGTCGTCACCATAACAGTACTGAAAGAAAAATAAATAAAGAAAAAACTTTGACTTCAATTTTAATGCAATTTAAATATATTGCAATATATACTCACTTCATCAACGGCTTCTCTAGGAAGATAGGCCATATGAGAATACAAGCGGCAGTATATTTTAGTGCGTGACAATTTGTCTAAACCCTGCATCCATTTTGCTATAATAATGCAAAACAATATATTAGTACAGCCTTTTATAAAATATCTTCTTTCATGTATTTTTTTTTAATACTCCTAATCAAAAGTAAATTAGTAACAGAGAAATAATATCATAAATATACAAATAATAATGATCATATAATTAATATATTCATTAAAATCAATAAACTGAGAAAAGATGAGTGTGTAATATTTGAGTGGAATTTCGTATAGTACTGATAAAACTGTATATAGAGCCTGTCCTTCGTTAATTGTAACTTTTTTCTAAAGTTTTCAAAAAATAGAGGAATAGTTCCACGCAAACCAATCTCAACCCATCTCGAGTAAAAAGCAGAAGAACCGGATAAATATGTTAATATATAATTTTTAATAATTTCAAGGGATAGAAAAAAGTAAATTATCATTGTCCTTTGTACCATTGTCAGGAATTATTTTGTCAATGAAGTTCAATTTTATACTGCAATCCATACATTTAAAATCTGGATCCCACACAATTTGTAAAATGTAGTAATTAAGCGTCTCAAAAGAAGCAGGTCAGGTTTATATTTGTCGTTATGATAGGTAAAAAATTTAGGATGGTGGCCATGCGTATTTCTAAATATACCTATTCTATTACTTTATTTTATAAATAATATTTTATTAAATATCATGTTAAAAAATATTAATCATAAAAACTGATAATGTATCCCTTATATTTCTATTATTATAAAAAATTGCGAACCAAAAAATTAGATATGTTTCTGGAGTTAGCATTTTAAATTTTACTATACGCTATTAACTTTTTCTACTTTTTGTAGTTATTGAATAATTTTGAACCGTAGTTCTTATGCCAACAATAGCTAGCATTTTGCAAAAGATATTCACCTGCTTCAATGACGGACATGGAAGTGTTATCAGATGTAACATGAACCTTTGCTGCTACATACTTGTCAAAAAGAGTTGACAGATCATTCTGCACTGTCCGAGAAAACATTGAAAATCCATAAGCCTTTATTTTTTCGAAATTGAAAGTCAAATCTTGATCTAAAGTCTGGAAAACAAAAATTGTTGGTTTAGTTGCTATTGAATGCGTAGAAAGAAAGTTAAATTCGAAATTGACTAAATATGTGTATTCAAAATTGGTGTTTAAAATAAAATAATTATTGTAAAAGTAAATAAAGAAATGTACTAACTTACAATATTGACTGGGTTGATTTGACAAGCACTGTAACATTCCTGAAAATAACAAATTTTACTTTTCATATCATCTTACACCTGAAATTGATTTAATATAATTTAATGAATATTATATTTATAATTTATTGACTGTTTCGAAATGAAGTTGCCCTTAAGACACAGTAAAATAATTCAACAAGTAACAAAACAATAAGGAAATCGACTATTTAAGAGCAATTGTGTGCTTTAAAAAGATGATTTTGTAATAATGAAGCATATCCTTTAACGGCAAGGGTAGCAGCATCCTCCGCTACAGTTATTGGAAGCTTCATAAGCTTCTACTGGTATTAGTTGGTTATTTGGTGCTTCATCTATACAAAGCACCTATTGAAAAATAGCCACAAGAAATTTAAAATAAAATGCAGGTAATAGTATTTTATATTTTATATAAAATATTTTAGCCCAATTATACCAAAACAGGAAATTAACCAACAGCTGCTAACAATCAAACCAAGTATTACTTTCAGACTTCAAATATTAATACTATGGTTAACAATTACATTTATTACCCATTTAAGAGCATTATGTGAATAACCTGCAAGTGAATAAGAGCAGTTGAAGTATTTTTTTCTGATTTTGGTGAATTTTTTAAGAATTCCTTTTCCACATTTTGAATAGACTGCAGACAGTTTTCTCTTGCTTCATTTTGAGTGGCGTTTGTTGGTAATCGTAATTTGAAGGAATACGTAAAGCTAAACGGAGTCATCCTTCCTTTACAACAATATCCATAAGCGGCAAATTTACTACCTTTGTCATTGCAGTAGTCCTAAACGTAGAAGTCATTCATTAGGCACATACTGAAAAATATTCATACGCATAAAAATGATGCTTTAAACTTCTCTGTTGTAGAATAGATTTACATAATTTCAATGCAACTTTGGTTATTTAAGTTCAAAAATATTTACAAATATAAATACGGATTTCAGGGGACAATGTCCTAGTCATTTTCATCAAATAAACTTAAACTATTAAATTGTTTGACATTATAATTCATTGTCATATAGTTCAATGGCCAGGAAATTCATTTGAGGAGGCTTGAGAAGGTAAGACTATTTACGTAACTGAAATTTTGCAGCACTTTTTACCCGTTTTAAGCCAAAATGAATAAAAAATATCCGATTTAAAATAATTTCCATTTTTCTCGGAATTTGAGAAGCTGTAACCCCCAAGCCCCTCTAGGAAACGCTAATGAATATTAGGCATAATATGTAATGACGAGACCATTCGTTACGTAAAATATCAGTTATATATCATAGTACTCATTCATTCTATATAAATTGAATTTAAAAATTATTATTTTGATTGCATAACTACAAAAGCTTACCTCGGAAGTTATTCCTCTCCGTTGGTATGCTTCTGTTTCATTATTTGGGCCTTGACACACCTGTACATAATTTTATTCATAAATTTTCGAAGTGCAAAAATTTAAATTAAATTGAAATAAAGACTATTGAAATAAAATTGAATTGAAATAAAATTGAATTGAAATAAAATTTCAAGTAAAAGTATAATGTCAAAGTAATTCATTAAGGTTGGTCCTTCCCCTTAAACTTCCAATTTTCCGTATAACTCAAAAAACCAATGAAAAAAAAGTTGCCGTTTTCGCAACCCATTCCTCCAGGTGCCTTGAGGGTCATACAATTCCAAATTTTTGTTACAATCATTTTTGGGGTCACAGAATTTTTTGAAAAATTTCTGTGACCCCAAAAATAATCGCAACAAAAAGTTAGAGTTTTACGATCCTCCAGGGTTCTAGGGCAATGGGTGGTAAAAACGGGACATTTTATTGTTAATTATTTTTTGAGTCTGTGACCCCATTTAGGATCCTAACAAAACGTTAGAGATGTATGACCTTCCTGGATCCTGGGATAATGAATGGTAAAAACGACAACTTTTTGTGTTTATTAGTTTTTGAGTTACACGGAAAAATGCAAATTGGAAATTTTAAACACCTAGGTACCACGACAAGGCTTAAGTAAATGCTAAAAAATATTTATACACTTAAAAATGATGCTATAAACTTGTCCTTCGTAGAATAGGTTTACTAATTTCAGGGCAACTTTGATCGTTTTTGTTCATAAATATTTATGCACGTAGTATTGAAGCATTTTTGCCATTTTAAACCAAAAATGAGTAAAAATCTATTCTCGGAATTTAAGAAGCCGAAGCTCCCAAGCCTCTCTTGGATGTATCATACTCTGTATCCTTTAAATATAAAATGAATTTACTATATATATGAATTTGTTTTGCATATACTACAAAAACTTACCTCGGAAGTTATTCCTCTCGATTTATTTGTCCTTGCTTCATTATTTGGGCCTTGGCACACCTGTACGTAATTTTTTGAAATTCGGAACAAAAAATGGAAATTAATTTGAAGTAAAGACTTCAGGGAAAAAATAAAAGTACAAGTAGCTTGAAAAATGAGGTTATTTTCAGATAAGGTTTGCCAAAAAAATAAATTAGTGTATAAAATTAGTAAATGACAACATATTATAAAACTTTACCTTGGCTTCTATACGAAGAAAACAGTCATGAAAAGTCATTATCCTTTTTAATTCATCATTTTCAGTGTCGGCTGCTATGATATAGATATTTGTAAATTTGTTAAAATAATAGCATTCCAGCAGTCAGTAGAATTATGCACTAAAACATATACACCAATTACCTCCGCATAGTTCAACGTTTTGCAGAATGAGAGATTTGATGGATTCTTCATAGTTTTGAGTAATGTATTTTAAGTAGCTTTGTAAAGTTTCCAGATTCTTCTCTGTCTAAAATATTTAAAATTAAAACTTAAATTTTATCGGAATTATAAATACTAAGTATTTAATTATAGCAAAAATAATAATTGAGGAAGATTGATAACAAATATTGTCTCTTACAGCTCCTAATGCTTTCAAAATGCATAGATGTTTGCGATACTGCAATAAAATTCAATAATTAGTAGTCTTATATACATGTAACAGTACAAATAATGCTATTTATACAATTCCCAAGTAACACATCTACAGTGCCTTCAAAGCATGTGCTTGTTACATGACATTCGTGCTTTTCTCAAACTTTTTGTTAGTGTTGCTTTTGGCAGATTTTAAGATTATGCCTCTCAGATGCTAAAGGCATTATGCTTTTGCGCATTATGGCAGCATGCTTAAAGTTGTACCTCTCAAATACCTAAGGTACCTTTGCGCATTATGAAAGCATGTTTAAAGAATGTGCCTCCAAGAATCATTTACGAATCAAGACTGTAGCACAGCCAAAGAATAAACTGGAGAAATAAACCGTCCTATTTAATAAAAGCGTTGATGGTCAAGAGGCTACGGGTTCTGATTCTGAACCCTGGTCCCAACTATCAAAAGGAAAAGCAAAAACTAATTCCGAGGTTCGTAATTTTTTTGAGTAAACTTTTTTTAGAGATGACTGAAAAGGGGGATACTACAGTTCAGAAAAAAGCAAATTCTAGCAAAAATAGGAACCAGTGACTGTAATGTAACAACGATTTCCTTACAGCCTCTACGGAGATGAATGCTCTATTGCAAAAAGTGGACCTCTTGGCTCAATCCTGAGACCCCACACCATTAATGTAATACTTTTGTTAGTAAAACCCGTCAGTGAGACTATTAATTGTCTTTGGTGTTATTCAAAGTAACTTTTATTAAGACTATATAAGAGTCCGAAAATTGTTTTAGTAGAGACAATGAAAATGAAACTCAGTAATGTTTCTTTATGTATGTCATACACGGCTAGGTATGTACTTTGCTTGCTAAGGTAACACAAATAGTATCTTATAGAAAGGGTCAGTTAATCCCTTAATCTATTTCATGCTACATATAGAAAATTACTGAGACTAACTTAAAACAGTCATTTCTAATAGCGACTACATAAATATTAGTTGGTCAAGGGATACGCATCATTTACTTAACACTTGTACCCTTGACTGCAACTGAACTAATAAAAGCTAACTATGTGAAGATGCTTAGAGATGTGTCACACACATCGAAGGATTTCTTAGATTATTCCTTCTCCCAACTTTCTTTGTCATTTTAAAACTAATAGCGTCCAAATCCATGTTCTGCTCGCACTGGGGTAAAACATGAAATTACCTACATTTAAAAAGTAGATTTCTGAATTTATTTCATCGTGTACTTTTACCCCATTATTGGGGCCCCTCTGTAAACATTGTTTCCCAATCTTAAATGTTTTCCAGACATCCCGAATTTAATGTAAATTTATACCATTGACGTGACCAAGTCGTCACCATCAACTTCCTTCATTACTTCTGAACACTTTTTCGAATGCAATGCCATTTCAAATAGGCTAACTGTATTTTTCATTTTCATCTGTTTGCAACAGGTGTAAAGGTAAGTTCTTTGGTAATTAATCCCTGGCTCTTCACATATTTTTCTGGATGAATTTACAGCCATGAAACTGGCCACTCCAGACTCTGCATTTATCTGATTAACAACATATGATAATAAATAACACATTCGATTAGGTATCTCTAATAAGAAGTAATATTTCAAATGGTGTCACCATATATAAATTAATAATACAAAGTTTGAAACAATGAAAATAAAAATAATTGATAATAACCATAGCCAGTGCGATGATTGTAATTAAACGAAACAATCCATTTTCATTATACAGCAACATTTCTGGAAATCCAGGCCAACTGCGTTTTGTAATGTACTGCACTTTGGGAATTTTGCAAGTCTATTCGGAAGGAGCAATAGTTTACATGACAAGTTTGCCAAATAAAGTACCATAACATAAAAGTAAAGTAGAAATGCGACTGAGTGTGCGACGACTCGTCAATTTACAATAATACAAAGTTAAGGTTGAAATAAATATTTCCCTTGACAATGAAGAGCCAAGTACTGTAATGACATAGTTGAATGCAGAACTACAAAGTAATGCTCTTCTCATCATTCCATTGTAAGATGAACTGTGTTACGGCCGCTACTCTCTCTGACCGTAATGCACGCTAACTACCCTGTCTGGGGGTTAGAGAGTTCGTCGTAGTTCGGCTTCGATGAAGGACCAGCCAAGATCGCGAAGTAATTCCAGTTAGCCGAATCCGAAGGCCCAGGTAGCCAAAGCCGAAAGCCTAGCTAGCCGAAGCTAAATTTGAAAATAGTGACTGGCAGTTGAATACACACGGACTATATAGAGATATATATATTTTTAAAGGACGTCTGTATGTCCAGACATACAGACGTCCAGACATACAGACGTCCAGACATACAGACGTCCAGACATACAGACGTCCAGACATACAGACGTCCAGACATACA
>JAAAYG020039973.1:0-13232 GCA_009936455.2 Tomocerus minor
ATGTGAAGCATACGCACGGGCAAATAGCAGCCCACTCATTCTACTTACCAATTCAGAGCTACGAATTTACAGATACCTTTATACACTACAAATATATACCCCACTCCATTAACATTGCGAATAGACAAAAAATATAGCGCAGGATATGTACACTCTCTCGCAGAAAGCTTGGTAATAACTTCTATTTTATTAGAGACATGTCAAATGTCAAAGCCCGGAATTGTACAGTTACAGCGTTGACATTCCTCCTGAGCCATCTTATATATACCTATAACATACACATGAACATATAGATATACTATTCCAGGAGTTTTTGCAAGCTATGTATTATGTACCGACATCAACATCGTTACTGTGCCCATATTTACAATAGCTTTTCACCTAGACAGGTACTTTACTTTATTTTTACGCATTTCCTTACAAAAATACTGTTGCGAGCAGAAATGCGTTGCCTTACGTTACTAATCTTTTTTCTCTCTATGCCACAGTAGATCGTATCCGAATATTTGATTTTTTACTTGTTTTTCCTAGCTTTTCTTTTGCAACTTTCTCTGACTTCTGATACGGTAATACGATGCTAATATCGATTATACAAAAAACTATACAGGAGTATTTGATCCTAGACTTTACAAAATATTTCTGTTGAGATTAAGTTCAAGATTCCCTTCACTCAATTTAATTCACGTCAATTTAATCACTTATAATTTTATGAGTTCTTAAGCTGTGGTGCAATTATTATCAGGATTGCAAATTGCGACTGTAATCATAAGGTAGAATTTTCGTATGTAATTGTAATACTCATAGTTTTAGAACTTTTTTCGCTAAATTAGATACTTTGCAAAGAATTTGGAGATGCACATTAGCGAATCTCTATTGCCTTTATTTAGAATAAAGGACTTTTTTCAATTGATAAAACGAGAAATCTCAGCGTTTTGCTAAGTGTGTTCTTTTGAGAATATTCTTTAGGTTGGTTTTATAGAGCCAGATCTCGGCACATATTATGGCTTTAACTAACACAGAGCTGACCCATTTCTTTCTATCTGCATCGAAGGCGAGGACAATAGCATAGAGTGAGAACAGGCGCAGACCCCATAAGGAATAAATGTAAAGAATTTTCTTTCCATGTCTGTGCTCTGTAGTTTCTGCCTGGCTTACTCTTTTTGCATCATAAGGTGTTCTGCTTTCCCTAAGGAAACTTAACTCACCTTTGTTTGGAGCGTTAGCCTAGAGCAGCTCTCGTCCTTCTACTCACTACAGTTGCCTATTTCTATTTATAATGTTATTTTATGCCAAAACTTAGGCATTCATTCTAATTTTTAACTTATCCTACCTTAATCTCCATGACTTTTCTTCATAACCTTGATATTTACTTAGGTAGGGCATAGGGACGCAATGTACATTTCCCTTCATTCTTACCGGCTCTTGTTAGAGAGCGCATTATACTAATGAAGCAGAAATTGATGTAGGTGTATAAAGAATGCAGCAATGTCTATTTGTATCTACTAGGATTTATCTGCATTAAAACATAGACAGCATGCTTAGACGTTGAGACAAAAATATCATATCAGTGAGTACATTAGCATGTTTAGCAATCCTTTATGGAGTGAATTCATAAAACAAGATATTATCCCTTCATTCAAGCTTCCCTAGAATATTCTAGAGTGCATAAAAATGGCAAAGAAATTATTATGTTTGGGTTATTTCTGTATATACTGCTACGTGGTTTTTAGAGAAATGGAGAGACATGCATTTATATTTACTCAAGATATACAATACGAATAATTCGATGCTATCTATATTAGATGTATTATCATTGAGCTTTTAGCGGTACATTTGGAAATAACTATGAGAGTACGGACAGTTACCTATTTATTGTTCGAACATGCAAGTATGTAATGTAATGGAAATAATTTGTAAACATGAGTCATCTAAAAGGTTTCGTGCATTTCTAACAAATAGTCTCTCATTTTAATGTTTACGTCAATGTATGTAGTCGCTACACGACTACGTAATCTGTGCCGAGATAAATATTCTTATTTTTATCATAAACAATCCTTTTGTACGCTATAAAAAGCTAAGAAATCAATACAGTAATTTCCCAGTCTATTAGGCCGGTTGCACTTAAACGCTCAAACATGAAAAATTTCTCATGGTTAATACCCATCTATAAGGGGAATGACATGAAGTATAGTAAAACTATTATAATATGCACAGCGAGGTCTATAGATATGGGAAAATAGGAATGGTAAACAGGATAAAGGTTTGGAACTCCTCTGTGGTTGCCGCTCTCTGGACATCAATATGAAAAAGGGAAACTGGGCTTCCGATTCGTAATGATTAGTTACTAATATTTAAGCACTGCTGACATGCATGTATAGCATATGCCACAGAAGATACTGAAAGAAGCATTAGCTAATGATAAGTATTTATAGAAGTTTATTGCAGTGAAAAGGTTCATTTGTCGTGGAAGGGCTATTTGTTGGGCACCAAAAGGCTTGGACTTAATTGACAAGAAAATTACAGGTAAAAGGAAATCATCACGAAATATGGCGACAAGTCTTTGGCTGGAAGGGAAACACCTATAAACAAACTCACTGATACATGATGTATATGATTTGGTAATTACAGTAGGAGAGTCATAAAAAACGAAAATAGATATGAGGCTGTCATAGACGAGAGGCAGACTATGTTGAAATAGGAGAGAAGGAGTTTACGGTCAGACACTAAAGACTATTAAGTAAGTCTCGTGTTTGCTTCCTATGTAAATAGGATTTATTTAATGCTCCATGTAGACTGCATTTATTGCTGCAGTACTTTTATCTACAAATGCAGATTCCTAATAAAGTAGTCAGAGGAAAGTCTCATTATAATAGATACATATTGTCTTTAGATGATTCAATATGGAGATATGTGAGTATACAGCAGACAATCACCTCTGGTTAGCATTCGTGTTGTTTTAGCAGTAAAGTAAACAAAACACTCGTTTCCCTACATCACCCTCTGTTTTCCTAATGTATTGTGTTTTCTCATGCTTTGTCCATTAGAAATTGCATGTGTCTGGTGACAAAGACAAAACAGAGCAAGAGTATTTAACGAGAGGAGAAAGAAAGGAGTAATATTTAGGGAACCTAGTTTCAGCGTGAACCTTTCCTACTCTGACGATCCATTCCTATTTAAATGATTGCAATCATGAGACAGTTTTCCTACATAAAAACATACTCTGTGTCATGATTCATGAAACATAAATACATACGTACGTCGTTATCGTTATTTAGAGTTGGAGTTGATTGTAGAAAAGTGCCTTGTTCTTAACGCAGATAGGCGGGGATTTTATGCACACGATGAAGTGATAAGAGCACGCTATATGCTTTTTAACGCATTGCGATATTTCTGTGCATTAGGTTAAGTACAAATATTAAAGAGACTATAAGGATAAGCACTAAGTACACTGCTATTGTGTGGCTTATAGACATTTTTATAGGCTCACTCAGCACAACGGCAACGTCCTTTCCCCGCAAGTGCTCCCACCATCAACCGCTCTTCGAAAGCTAATCACGAGAAATAAGCATTTCTTTGTGAGACGGATTTGGCCCGTCATTGTCACTCACTTTGCAATCCATCAAAATACTCAACAATGTTTGATGGGGAATCGAGGCCAATTCATCCTTCTAATGCAAAACAGGCTGGAGGGAAGAAAATGGCACTCATGCTCCATATTTCCGACTGCCTACCTAAACAGTCTACATACAAATATTGTATTTTAATGTCTTAGTAAAAGGTGAGAAGATTATTAAGGCACGCTTTAGGAACTCGAACCCTTTGTCGGAATATTCTTTGTAGAAACATGACAAGTAAGCCAAGAGTTTATTATGAATAAATCATGGCCACAATAACATCCTTTGAAATAAACCAAGGAAAACGGAGTTAAGTAGTTAACTTTGTAAAGTTGAATTTTAGGCATGTCTGCCTACTCTGTAGTCACAACCCACACAAACAAAGACAAGTGACAGTTCATCATGCATATAGGAAGTCAGTTACCAACATCAAATAACAGACTGTTCTTTGCAATATGCTCACATCAGTTCATAAGAAATGTTATCGGGACATCACAAGGTGAAAGTGGAACAGTGCCAACATTACCATTTGCGGAACAATGAAATGGGACATGACGTGACATATTAACTATGCCACCAAACAATACTCTATTTACATTCCCAACTATACGTACTAATTCATGTACTGCTCCTAGCCACTCTTTCCCTTTTATCACTTATTACCATCAATATGATGTTGGCTCTCGGTACTTGGTAGGCACTTGAATTTATATCAATCCACCCTTATTTCTAACACGTCTATCTGGCCCTTTCCCTCTAATAACAAACTTTCACTGTACTTCGCTCTATATCACGCACTTTCACTGGCAAACATCCTAGTACATACAAAATAAAAATACTTTAGTAGGTGACTATAATATTTGCAACATTTTAGCAACACTTCAACATTAGTAATTTAGTAACTTCCTTACACTACGCTAATAATTTTAGCAATAAATACGAGCAGGTAATAAAAATTCAAATATCTAATATATAAATGTCAGCAGCAAAATATCATTTAAAAGATGTCTACCTGTGACTTTCTGTTCTGTGAGAGAAAAGCATATTAACCCTGGTTCGTACACAGATTATTAAAATAGCAGAAATAGGTTTCAATCTTAAACTAAGTAGTTGAAAAATACATTTGATACTCTAATAGCTGACCATTTTGTAAAGACCAGTCAGTTAGTAGGTTGGTAGGTAGTTATTTATACGTTTGCACAGTTATTCCACACTATTAAACGTTATAGGTACATTTGCTCCAAAGTCGGAAGTGTTTATTTTTATTTGGAAGTACTTCAGGGTCGTAATGAATCATATTATATCTAGTTATGACAAGTATTTTAAGTTACTCAGCCTTCAGTGGAACAATTTCTATAATACTTTACTACTTCCACATATAAACAAGATGACATTAAGACTATAGGTACCCGTACTAAAATTTGTTCAAAGTTCCGTCAAAATGGGAGAAAGTTAAATAAGGTCACTTTGAATCAGATGTTATTCTTCGAGTACATACATTAGTGTGGTTGAAAGGCCATTAAAAAGTCGGTGAGTGAGGGATGTGTGATGGCACTTCCATATCTGCATCGCCCCATGCTCAGTTCAGGAGACGTAACGTGGATATTAAGGACATGTAATGATGTAGACGTAATAACATCATAGTTGATATAAGATGTTATGCTTCGTAATGGACTGTGATGTAACAGAATCTACAATAAAATATCGATGCCAATTTTGACTATAGAATTTGATAGTACTCAACTGAAGTTAGAGAAAGCTCTTAGGCTATAAGACTATAAGTTAGTTACGTCCCGTGCACATTTTCTTAGGTAAGTGAGGTGATGAGAGTGAGTGGAGCGATGTGCTCCACTCACTTCACTTGAGTTTTGAGTCGCGTTACATTAAAGAGCTCTACATTCCATTCCATTACTTCAAATATAGTTTTAAGTTCTCATCTTCGTTTGTCGTTGCCATCCAGCCTGCATAGCTAACTGCCTATATGTAGCTACCTCTTTATTTATACTGCTGATAGTGAGTTTTATATGGTTGTAGGAGATCAGAGGGAAAAGAGAGTGGTAGGAAGGAATTCTATTAATAATATAGGTTTTCTTATTTTCTTACTTGTGCTATCTATCCGTATTTAACATGACATGACATCGTTTTCTTAAGTCATACGTGAAAACTAGCGACTTACACTATCAAGATAAAGAATAAAGACTTCAACATAACATTCAATATTCTATTTCGCTTCTTAAGACTGGAAACGAGCGCTAAGGATGTTAGCAAAGGATGGGACTCCAGTTCCTTTTCAGATACTTCAAGTGCTCACTTAGACACTTATATCTGTATATGACTGTAATAACCGATGCAGTGAAATTGAATGCATGGTCACATCCCAACTATATACACATGTACCGCTACGTAAGTAAGTCTATGATTATAGGTAGTAAAATATCTCAGAGACTATAGCTACTTATAGTTATGCATGTACAGAGTGAGTGTTCTGAGTCGCGTCACTATAAATAAGTACCTAGCATTTCATTCAAACTAGGAGAATTCAGAAGAAGATGCGATGGGAGCCAATTTCCATATTTCATAAGAGCACTTATGTTGTCCATTATTAAAATAGAGAAAGATACTTCGTTTTCCCGAATTCTTAATAAATTTTCAACTTTATTGAATGTTACATATGCAGAGATACACACTCCACTCACATACACATACTTACATTACATACACTTAAAAGAGTCTACCCACTAAGGAGGAGCACGTTTCTTTGTGTCTAGTTGAACTGCATCCTTGTGGAAGATGTGAAAACGCATTTCTCTAAAGTAAAGACTGAGTTAAAAGTATGTCGATACTTTAACTGGAGGCAAATGTGCAATATTAGCCGAATACATAGGAGACTACCTAAATGCACTTACAGATTACATCTACATGTCGACATAAAAATACATTACATATTATGTACGCTTACTTATTGTTGGCATGTACATCTTCAATATACCTTCAAATAACTAAGTAGGGACTCACTTTCAGTTAACTGCCCCTTTATTGCACAAGCGGGTTAACTCACTTTCCCTAAACTCCGGCATATATAGAGCAGTGTGTAACACTTCGAAATTCAGTTATGGCTCTTTGGGATGCATAGCCCTTAGACATCATTATCATTACACTTTTAAGTAGTTCACATTTCCCTTATCCTTACTGTGAGAATTCAATAACTACGTTCACCTTTCCTCTCTCCACACTTCCGAATAGCTCTTTATCTCAATCTACCATTTGCATACAGAGCAGACCTTTGCCATCAATCCCTATTCATGACACAGCAATGTTTTACATTTGAAGACATCGGGGGAAAGGGCTGAATAAATTTTTCGTCGCTAATAAATTAGCTAATGGAAACAAACGTCTATTAGGGGCCATTGAAAAGAACAAAAGAATTTCACAACCAGCGTGTGCACCTTATAGATTACACATGATTTATAGATATGCCGTCAGGGCTTTGTTCAAATTTCCCTAAACACTAAATTCTCATGCTCTACTCTACTTACACTCACAAATCCACCGAAAATAAAACGTACAACTTGCTACTACAATGTACACTAATATGGAGTAGGTAATATCTGGGAGAAGTGTTTATCTAGAAACAAGGCCACATCATATCACACACGTAGGCACTGCGAAGAGAAATAACCGAGATGGGGACGAGACTGCATTATTGGCCAGACAGAATACATTCACTGCGTTTAGCCTCTCTCTGATATAACTTATAAAATATAGGACGTGTGAGAAATCCTATCTGCCTCTCTCTGAAAAGGAAATTAGGCGATTAGTAATTAAACAAAATTTATCACCATTAGTCACGCTCCTGTGCCAATAAATATGTTTTTGATTTAGGCGACTACGGCTAGACTTCTAACAACCTTCCCACTGCCCTTTGTACTTTAATCAATGTACAATATTTCTCCTCTCTCGATCTTAACGCGATAATAGGCACACTACTACCATTAAAGATTCCTGTCCTGTTAAAAGCTATAATCCTAGTCGATGCGACCAAACACCAGAGAGCAGCCAAATTATTAGCATTCAAAATATTTCATAAGTAGTCACTATTCTCACTATTTTACTTTATTTTACTGTACTATATGCTTATTCTATTAAATTCATTGCAAAACGAAAGCCATTAAAGATCATAGATTCAACTTTTAATATTACTACCGAGTGCGAGTTCATAATTTCTACTTGTGTCTAACATTATTATGAATAGTCTATAATTTACTTGCTCCATGAAACATTTAATGCACTTCCTGATAAAGTTCGAACGTACACCAATGCTGAGTATTAGTTATTTTTCACACAGATACACTCTTATTCATTTTATTTATCTACAAATATTCAATGCGTTAGAAATAATGAATGATAAAAATATATAAATCGTCGTATGATAAAAGTAGGGCGATGCTTCCTGGTGTGTAGTCTGTAACCTGTGTGCAAAGAGTTAACCTTAGCAGTTTCACCAGAGTAGATGCAAGGATCTGGCTTTTGTCTTTAGTGAGGAAGAGAAAGCATGTCATAATAATAACAGTGAACTCTTCCACAGAGACTAACTGGGTTAGGAGGATGACTACTTATAAATTACAGCTCTTTTCCGTGGACTTTCTAACTTAAGAACTACCTACACACTACATGTTAGCCAATAAATGAAGGCAGTTCCCCGTCCTTGGCTCTAACTAAAGCTTAGCACCAGAAAACTAAAGATAAGTAATATTCAAATCCACCCTAGTGTTTAATAATGAATGGAGATTATACGTGTAGGACCATAATTGTAAGTAGTGGATCTAGGAGTATTTCCTGGCTCCTACCCTATAACTATACCATAGGCTAGTAGATATTATAGTAAGTAACACTAACATTGCTTTCTCTTTTCCTTTCATTCCATTGTCTCACTTCGGTCCGACATTAGTCATTCCCCTAAGAGAAAACCCTCCATCTTTCTCTATAGGTCACTTACACAACATTTAGGTAGTCCGCTTTCCAGACTTTCCCTACGAGCATTTATCATCCGAAAATTCCGCTATTTCCATTTCACTTCGAAGTGTAACAGAATTTTTTTTAAACATAGCGTGTTACATTACCCTGTACATATCTCTTACACACTTACCAAATAACATTATAGCACAGATTCTTTGTATACTTTACTAGATATACTGTGCATAATTTCTTTAGTGTACTATTTCGAAATAGATTTTGGTATGTATAGGGACAAGATTGTATGCAGTATGTATTTAGGTAAGTAGGGAAATGTGTAGAGATACAAAGTGTAAAGCAAGCATATAAATATTATGCCTATATAGTAAATAGAGAAACTTTGCTATAATGCAATTGCTTTTCTCCTAGCATGAATAAGTATATATTGATAGTTGCTCAGCCTTGAGTATCAGTAGCATTAAAATAACTGGCCTAGTAGCCGGAGAATAAGAAAGTCTTAAAGGGAGGTTTAGCTAATGTCTTCTGGAACAAGCTTATCACTTATCTAACTCCTCAAGTAAGTTAACTTGAGCTGGCCACTTTCACGTAGAAAAGCCTGGTGAGCTTACAGAGACAAAAGTTAGCAAGCAGAACTTAGTTTTGTCTCAAAGTCTAATCTGCGTTAAACTAAGATTTATTTATCTACAAAAGAAACGAGTCCAATATAATATATTGTGCAAAGGAACAGGCTAGCACTTCTTAGCTAGGCACACACTGCACGCTGCCCGTCGCGGAGAAAGCAGAGCCCAGAGAACACGGAACATTTCTCCTACTTAATTTACTATCACGTCAAAATTGAATCAAAGTTTTTGCTGTTTGGATGTAAAGGCCTTGCAAGCAAGAGCTGAGTAGGACAATACATCAAGCATTTACTACAGCTACAGCTCACTCCACTTCACTGGCCTACAATGTTCCTTGCCCATGTAAATTACTAACTGCTCTCGCCCTCAATGTCACTAAAATAACTTATCAGCTCTACACATCGAGAATTAATTGGCTGCAATTATTTCTAAAAATAGTCATTTCCATTTCTACACTTAACTAAGTTGCGTCATTACACTTAACTCGAATTATTATTGCTCTCCACTCAATATGATACAATAGTTCCCCAGAACAATGAGCTTCCCTTTGAAACCCGAGGAAGTGAGCAGCAAACCTTCTACTTCCTCTCCACTTTGCTGTGCAGTAAAAGTATTTTAACAACTAATTGACAAACTCCCCTTTCTCTCATCTCGCTCAAAATTGTTTACAGCCCTAACTATTACCAACTAATAATAGAGAGAGAGAGAGAGAGAGAGTAAAGAGAGTTAGAGTATTTTCGGATATCCAGTTAGAGAAATAAATTGAAATAAAAGAAACGCCCCCAACTGATAATTATAAAGTTAATGTGAAAAGGAAGAAAACGTTATTTCATTTGCAGAGGATTGAACAACGGTCGATAGCTCCCTTTGAATGGGGAATGGATTTGAGTGTTTATTCAAAGGATTTTGAAATTTTTGGCACTAAATGCCACTCATTGACATTTCTCGTGTACATCAAGAGTTTTTTGGCTCGCTCTGCTCAATTCACTTGCCACAACTTACTTAGGTACACACTGTGGGCCTTGATGTTCTAGGGCCTCTCTCTCTGTACAGTTCTCTAATTCTTTTAGTTTTGTCTCGTCTGCTTAGTTCGGCTCTAATCTAAGTCGCTTCTGTTCTCCTCTGTTTTATCTGTCTTTTGTCTTCTTCGGTAGGGTATTTGATATGGCAGAGCATGTGAGTCTCCCTCCCTCTCCTCCACTTGATACCTCTTCCACTTTGCCGACTTGAAAACTGACATTTAGTAGTTCGCTTAATTGATTTTTCAGGAAAGGATTAAAGAAAAGGAAAGCTGGCGGCACGGGGGCTTAGAGTGCGCAGTAAAAGCCTTGGAACTACCTATACATCCACTCTCTATAGATTTGTCGCTCGCACAGAGAAGAAGAAGGAGTCTTATTCCCTTCGTCTTTCATTTCCCCTTGTGCAGAGGATGTAGCTAGTATATATACTGCTTCCTGCATCTATTTCCTCCGTTTACTTTTACTTAGTGAAAGCCTTTCTAATACACTTTCACTAAGCGAATTCCAACACTAATAACTATAGTCCACCTACTCAACTCCTAATATATTAAGTCTAGCTACCTATTCACATCTTCTAATGTTGACTTTCATTCCAATATCTCACGGAAAAAGCAAGTTCCAACTCTTTAACTCCCTTACTTCAGATTCCAACGGAACAAAAATCTTATTTTCGCAGTGAAATTATGAAATGCAAGTTAAAGAATTTTTTCGACGATATATAAGGGAGGTGGCAGAAGAGTGCGTATTACTATTACAATTTGAATAGGAAGACAATTAGTAATTTTAAAACCCTATAAAAAGTTTGTTGGCATAAGATGGAATAGGCAAATGCCGGTAAGTAGTCAGCGTAAATAACATCCTTGACAGAGAGAAGATGGAAATCCGAAAAGTATCATTGGATGATAGGACAGTAGTGATATGGCATATAGACAGATAAAATTCCTATTTAGGAAGTACACGGAACTTAGTGTAGTGTAGTAGGAGTGGATGGTAGTGAGAGGGACATGGATATCACATTATGCCGTCAAGAGAGGCTATACAGTGACGATCATATCCTATCGATAAGCAAAAGAGCAATAAAGTGACGCCTCCTTCCTTAAATTGATCCCTTCTTGGCTTCCCTAACTCTCATCTCATGTAGGCAATGCAGTTTTTACTCTGGCTCGTATTTCAGCAGTGCCACTATAATGTGTCAGGATGAAAACATCTCTCTGTATGCATGACTATAGTTAAAAGCCTAGCTACATACGTTAATGTATATCGGATAAACATAAAAAGAAAATAAAGGCGCTTCCCAACTTGTAGTCGTCCTTCCAGCGACTCCACTCCTATCATATCACAGACATGTTTTGAGACAGACGCACACACGACTACCTAGACTTTCATCCGAAATTTGAATACTAACGCTAACTTCCAATGGAATTATAATGCGAGAAGACAGGGCGACGAGGTAGCTAGATACGATACAATCCTTAGGCGGCAAAGCAAGGAGAATAGAAGAGGACCCTTATCTAAACATAATAGTCAATTCTACTGACTACATATTTACATATACGTGAGTCAACCTACCTTTCCTAATATATGCCAATCCTTTTTGACTTAAATAAAAATACTGTTCTGGTGTGCTATGTAATCTTAGCTATCTCTCTCTGTATAAACATATACCTTATCATACATAGCATAAGTAGAGTGCTTAGCTATTGAATTGGGGTAATGGAGAAACTAGTCAAAAATTGTCAAGAAATAGGGCAACTGGAAAAAAAGAGGATAATATATAGCCAAAAAAATTGTGATATATATATTTGTCCGTGTATTGTATATGGGAATTAGATTGCATGTAAATACAAAAGTGTGTGAGCTATATATACGCACAGACAGACGGTGAGTGAATGAAAGGAAAATAGCTCTGCATACCTTTCTCTCTGAGTAGACACAAGGCAGGGGAACATAAATACGAAAGTTGAACAGGGAAAAGTGAAGAACCAACTTTGTTCCTATACAGACGCCTTGTTCTTTCTCGTAGGTAGCCAAATATTCTTTAGAAATCATTCCATTTCATCTTGTTAAAAAGCTATCGACTTTCTCTGTCTACATTTTCAGAGCTTCTCTCTCTCTATAGTCATAGAGCATGTACTTATGTAATGCCTATATCGTTTCACTATAGACTGGTACAACTTACTTAGTTACCTATCCACTTCATAGACTACCCAAGTTCATTTAACTCGTTTCTCCTTTCAAGTTTCCCTTCCCATCTCCTTTGATCACCTTTCCTTCTTTGCCAACACGCTTTCATTAAAAAGCAGGAGTAGCAGGTTCTTAAACATTAGTCAGATCACTACATAGCTATCAAACCGTATCAATGAACAAAAGCTTGTTTCAATCATATACTACATACGAGAGCTAATATAGAACCTCCAACAAGAATTAAAAACATCATACGGCAATAGAAAGTAAGTCAACAAATCTAGTCAACTTCAATCAATTTTCTAAAGACTTTATCTCCGTATACACTTTCATTCCCATCTCAAGGAATCGTTCAAAATGCAAATTTTCGTTTTTATAAGTCCAAATAAGTTTTTAAACCCCCATTGTTAGCGAAATTAATAAGTTTTCACCAATTATTTAAATACCTACCTACTCTTTTGTAGTCACACTAAAACTTCAAATTTTCTTTTAACCATTTCACAAGACGGTACATTGCAAGATAGACAGTTCTTTTCATTTAACTTACCTACCATTTTCCGTCCCCTAAATGTTACCTAACTTGCTACGCAGGTTATTCAGAAATAATATTTTCATTCCCTACGGCTAATATTAAGTTGGAATGCAAAATCTTTATAATAATGCTAAGCAATATTGCTATGAGGTTTAGAATATTTCAATTTCAGAACTCACTCTTGAAATTCATTCCTTAAATAAAAGCATTTCATTATTATTAAGAGGGAACATAGTGACCTCTTTATGGAAATGTTCGATCTGTCTGTCTGTCTGTCTGTCTGTCTGTC
>JAAAYG020039984.1:0-13230 GCA_009936455.2 Tomocerus minor
GCATTTGAATATTTCCAAAAGACTAAACATATTGGCAAAATTGTGCTCTCGACCCCAAAAACAGTTGATAAAAATGGCAATTTTGATCATAAGGGTTTGTTGTTCAATGAGGATGCCACTTATTTAATTACAGGTGGGTTGGGTGGCATCGGAATGGAGGTTACTAAATTTATGGCAGAATATGGAGCAAAGCACATTGTGCTTGTGGGTAGGAGTCCTCCGAATGAAAATGCAATGAAGAAGATTCTTTCTTTAAAAGAAAAATCTGTTAATGTCCTCACATTTCGGTTTGACATTGGAAGCTATTCCGACTGCCAAAATTTGCTGGAGTCGATAAATAACTCTAAATTGGGTTTGCCTCCATTAAAAGGAATTATTCATGCTGCTGCGGGTTTTTCAGATGGAATTATTCCTAACCAGTCTGTAGAAACATTTGAAACGGCATACCATGCCAAAGTAAATGGAGCCTGGAATCTTCATAGTTTGACCAGAGATTACAATTTAGAGCATTTCGTGATGTTTTCGTCAATAACATCCAATTTTTCACCAATGGGTCTTTCTAGTTATTCCTCTGCAAATTCGTACTTGGATTCTTTAGCCGGTTACAGATATTCTTTAGGACTGCCAGCCACCAGCATCAACTGGGGAGCTTGGTCCGAAGTTGGAGTAGTGGCATCAACTGCTCTCGGAAATGAAGGAATGTTTGGCGTCACACCATTTTCTCCCACTCAAGGAATATTAGCTTTGAAGTATGTCTTGCGCCGTAATCTCAATCGCGTCGCAGTTGTAAATATTGACACCGAGTCCTACTTGCACACTTTTCCTCACAGAAAACTCTATATCGAGAATATAGACAATGCGCAAGGAGATAAAAGTAAGAAAAATGTATCTGTCATTGACAGTGCGACATTTTACAAAGAAACCTCGAAGCTAATCACGGAGAAAGATAAGTTGTACGAGTTTGTCAAAGCACAAATCACTAACGTTGTGAAGCAGATTCTTAAACTGGGTGATAAGGAAACGTTAGATGAAAATAAACATTTTGGGGACGTAGGTATGGACTCACTCATGACTATTGAATTGAAAAATAAACTGAAGTTTATGCTGGGTAACCATATTTCTGTGGCGAATATAAATGACGAAGATTTTCTCACCGTCAAATCCCTAACACTTTCTATCGTATCCAAAATTTCTCAGATGAATATTCCGTAAGTTAATATAAAGCAGTTCGCAGTCAAATATTTATAATTGGTGGAGAGTATTAGACCATTTACGTTAGTAATTTAATTAATACCATAATAATGTAATTAATGTATCAATGTACTCTTTATTACCCTCTTGAAACAGTTATCATTCTGAATACAGTAATTCATTTATATGCGTGATATTATTTAAGGTTTAACATTGAAAGTAAATATTTCTCATTGTGTGCACCACCTATTACACTCATACATAAAATCATATTTAGTTATTACTTTATCATTGTAAAACAATCTCACTGGTATAGTTTACCAATTGTCGATACATTACAGATCAAAAGTATTACATATTCTAGTTTCATTAGTAAGCATTGTTTGGCATAATTAAGATCTTATGAGGTTTAATTTTATTTCGGCTTTAAGTATTGGCTACTCTTAATATCCTTAATGTATTGAGGTAGGTCATTAAAACATTTTGGGACATTAGATTCTACTTCCATATTTATTTTTGCTTCATATACAACTGTGTACATTTTCTTTGTTTCTTATTTTATCATTATATATTTTTGATGTGGTTCACAAAATATTCAAGTTTTGTTTATATTATATTGTTTCGTAGTACAATTTATCAAGGAATATCTATTCCAAGTTTTCAGTAATATTATTTTATCATATTTACCTTTGTTATTCTACCTGCTCTTTTAATGCAATTTTCATAAGGAATTAAATCAGATTTCTTTTGGGAGCCACAATTTATTGCCATATAATTAATCTAGATTTGCAATACGCATTACATATTAGGATTAGGTGTTTGTGGGTAAAATTGATCATAGTGGATATAATGTATTTAATGCATGACAACAGTTTTTGTTCATTTTGTGGCTGACCCCAATAAGAGTTTGATCAAAAATCATTCTTTTAAAATAAGCTTGTAAATCCATTAATAAATATAAACTTTGCTGCAATTTTTACCAAAAATTTCATAATGTCTCTTTCACAATTTCAAGCAAATGCATTTAAACATAATTAAATCAACAAAGTCCAAGCAAATGCATTTAAACCAAAATAAATTAACAAAATCCAAGCAAATGCATCAAAACCAAAATAAATCAACAAAATCCAAGCAAATGCATCTAAACCTAATTAAATTTGCAAAATTCAAGTAAATGCATCTAAACCCAACGTAATTAACAAAACCAAGCAAATGGAAATTACGATTCGGGGTAAATCGATTTTTACAATGATTTATTATTCTGCCTTACGGAGGTTTTGTGTTTGAATTTATTAACAAATTGATATAACGGTCTTACAACTTTGTTCTTTAACAGCATTGTCTGTCATTCTAACATCTAGTAGTAATTAAAAAATATTAAATTAAGGTATAAGATAAGTTATTAGCATTTTAGCATATTAGTGATTCGGTTTGATTCAGATTGCTCATTGGCACATTGGATAAAATAAGACATTTAAAGATGAACAAAATACAAACAGGCAAGTAAACCGTAAAGTATAATTAATAGTTCGCTCATGTTACTGCTTTGCTGTTATATGTAACTAAGAATGCATTCACTCGGCTTGATTCATGCTGCTACAATTCCATTGTTTTTCTGCCTTGTACTACCCACTGTACATGCAGTAACATCTATACAGACAATACGTTGTGTTACGTCTGTTTGTGGGAATAAAAAAATAAATGTAATGCTTTATTAATAGCTTGCAAATTAATGTCATTTATACTAGCTACTTGCTTTCTTGACTTCTTTACTTGTATTACGTCTATTATGTAGAGTTGCTTCCTGGTTCTAGTTCCCACGCCCTTCGATCTCACTTATCTGTCGAATTATACAAATATATTAAAGCCTTCCATTTACAATATTATTATTACTGCATATTATTAATGCACTTAGCGATGATGTTTGCCTTGCCACATCTAATAATACTATAATATCATCCAAAGTTCGACAAGTCTTTCTAATGTGGGAATTTTTATTTACAAGGAAAGGGTTTGGCTAACTACCTGAGTAGCTATTAAATAAAAATTCAAATAAATGTCTGATAAAAATATACCATAAATACATACCACAGCCAAATTTTACAAGAGAAAATACACCTTGCAAGTTTTATATTAATTTCGCAACAAAGAATCCAAATAGGCACCGATGTCTTCCAGATTTTCACAAACCAGTTCATCAGATTTCAAAATGCTTTTGTCAAAATTTCCAGTTAGGTATAAGTATTCGTCGTTTATCGCCCCCACTATGACAATTCCTATTATTATCATTTTAAAAACATGTTAAGTATAAAACATCTACCAAGCAAAAATGAAAATTCGCCCATTATAATTCACGTTATGATGGGTAACTATAAAATGTTTAGAAAAGTAAGACAAACCGGAGTCAAAATCATAATTTGGATTAGAAACTGAAGAACGAAATTCCTTAAATGAACATCCAAATACTTCATTGTGTGCTCCCAGTGGAAACAGTGAAACAATTCCTGAGAGCTTAGACTTCGAAAGTTTATTAACAAACCAATAAGTCATACTTCCTAGTAGCTGTACACCAAAATCAGCAACCTCTCCCTCTTTTGAAGCTTTGAGCTCTTCAAAGGTAGAATCAATTCTATTTAATCTCAATACTGGATCACAAATTCCAACTGGCAAAGGAAAACCAACATTCATACTGAAAAAATGAATCGAAATTTAAATTATTATTTTACAATTTCCCATTAATAATTTGTGACAATTAATAAATTTAATTAAATAATTTACTAATGGTTGCAAAGATATTCAGGATGATCTTCCTTCGGGATTGGAAAGCCGATGTGTATATTCGGTGGAATTTTAAAATTCTTACGAAGTAAAATATTTCTTAGAACGGTGGTAATCCCTGACATTATTATTGCATTAATTCCAACATGATATTTTTGTCTAACTAACAGAATTTTGTCAAGGGGAACTTTTGAATGACCTAAGCTCATTTCTCCCGAAAAATTGCTCCATATTTTATTATTCCAATCAGTCTTTTCCATATGCAGTTTTACAATTGTGTTCGGAATGAGTATTTTGGCTATCATTGATTTGAAGTGATACTTAGGAAGCATGTTGCTTGTATTTTCGTATTTTATTGGAATGTAATTATTACATGCCCGAGAAAACATTTTCAAGACAGAGTGACCATCGGCCATAGAGTGGTGCATTCTGAGCAAAAACGCTGACATTGGCTCACTTTCTGGAGTGGGCTGATAATTTGAAATAATGTGAAAATCCCAAGGGCTTTGCATCCTCTCAAAAGGATCTTTTAATAACTTTTTTGTATAATTATTTAGCCATTCGTAATTTTGGACTTGACCGTCTTTGTTATCAACCCTAAATATGTGATTCTCTAACAGAAAATGTTTTTCAGTTTTCCAAAATGAATAGCCCATCCAAGGGACTATAAATTGACGCAGCCGTTGATAGTTTTTATCCTTCAGTAATTCTTCGAAAAAGTTAAAAACTTTTTTTTCGCTAAGTCCGAACGTCAATGTAACTGTTAGCACAACAGTGTTTTTGGGTTTTGGGTCACAACGGCCAATATCGTTTGAGAATATATAATCTATGCCAGAAACCATCGACTCCAAATCTTTCCGTAAGATTTTTACACAAATTGCCACAAAAATTCGATACAATAGAAAAAAAGGAACTGTCGTCGCAAGAAATTATAATAGAATTGATCCTGTAGCCAAAATGAACAAGTTATAAAGAACTAGCTTTGTATTAATAATCATTTTTATGAATATCTTGTAGTAAGTCTTTTCCCGATCTGTTGCTGAAAGATATTTAAAGCAATATTATCAGCATTTAGTAATAGTATTGTAGAAACAGCTTATAGCTAGACTTTTAATCCAACTAAAGTTCATAAAGACAGTGAAACAAAGTGACATTGATTATGATATTCTCACGGATAAATGCTACAATTAAACTACCCCAGTTTTCTCTAGGGAAAAATGTTTTTATCAGAAATGCGTAAGTGAATTTTGATTTAGCAATCAAACAGGTAGTTAAAAGATATGTAGAGATAGATAAAAGACGCCGAATAACGTTGGTGCGAGAACCAAACAGTAAGTTTACACTTTACAACAAGCATTGCATGAACAATCTCTGAATGAATACATTTAATTATTCAAAAATTTGCTTCTTACTTTTTGAGTTGATTACGCAATGAATCATGAAGAAATATAGGAAATCATATTTTAGTGGAATGTAATGTAGTGGTAGAGTGAACGAAGTAGGAGTACAAAAAAGAAGAACGCATACAAAAAATTTGAACGAGCTATCTCATTGCGTTTATGATTTATCGCACTTATGGACGGATTGACGGACGGACGGGCGAACATACAGACAGACTGACGGACGGAACGTCTGGATAATGTAGCTGATCACTACATAATAATATAACTAATTCAGAATACAGTAGGATAAGATATTTTCTTCCAATTTGTATGTTTATCCGATTCAATGCAAACATTCTGCATAAATTAAAATTTTGGGCAAGAAATAAGTAGAGTGGCTACGAAATTAATAACAGCTTCAAAGCAGTCCAAAGTATTTTTGTGTTTGACTGCCTTCAATACGCCATATCGAATTCCAAAGGACATTTTACTAGCTAGTTCCCTACGGCAGTACTGTTGCTCGCAAGAGTTTCTCATTTCTATCAATTCCAATTGCAAGGATTTTAGTGCTTCCGTTGAGCTTTTGTTACAGCTGGAATAAGAAAAGAAAATTCCGGTCAGGACTGTTATAGCAATAATTGCTATTACAAATGGCGTAAGTACACTTAAAGTGTCATCTGCATTTTGTCTGAAAACAGCAAACACGCACACTGAGCCCATCGCTAAAAGTGCGTACACAAATGATGGGACTGTGGATCTTAGGAGACAGTCGTTGAATATTTTATTCAGAATGCTCAATCCGTTGAAAGTTCTTATTTTTTCTTGTGTAAGTACTTCACTTTCTCTGAAAATTAAAAAAAAATCACTTAAGAAATATTACCACAATTCTTCCGGCAATAAAATATGAGCCAATCAGCTACCGTGTCATATAAAAGTAGAAGCAACTTCTCGTTGAGTAAATAATTGTAAGAACAACTAAGAAAATGGATGAAAAAAGCGCAGGCGAACATAAAATCCATTGTTCAAAAAAGTCCAGAGCATTGACTATTAATTTATTTCGGTGCTCATTTTCAATGAGAACGAATTCTTGGAATGCATCCGAAAGACAATGTTTCCCTGGAACGATATACACAAGGATATAGCATGCAAACCATGCCGTAATCGTGTAAATACCGGTAATCCATTTTGACAGAAATGCCTCCAAATAAACAAATGCTTTGAATGTGTTCCCAGAAGGTTTTCCCCAACCTGGACATAAAATTAAAAAATAATAAGGTTCTGTATCATTTATGTATTATTATTGTACAAAACAATGAATAAGTAGACTGCGCATTGTTACTGCAAAATTATGATATGATGGTGGCATAATTCATCAATGAGGTTACATTTTCATTTAATGCAATTTTGAATGATTTCTTATAGAAAGGTACCTTCACTTAAAGTAGAATATCCCTTCATATTTATCTGATTTAACAAATACGAAATTTGACAACTTCTTTCTTGAAAATTATATGAAGCAGCTGTATAAATAGTACTGGCCGCGCAAGTAACAACAAGAAATACAGTTTTCAAGTTTATATTTTCATGTAGTGAGAATACTCGGATTAATTGTACATATTGGTAAACAGTAAACATGGACATTAGGGCTCCGTGTAATCTTAGCAGAACAGAAGATGTCGTTTTAAATTTTTTTGTCCTTTTATCATACTTTACGGAGAGAAATCCTAACGAAATGTTGAAATAGAAGCCTATATAATCCAAAACTTCAAGTCCGGATAGGTTATCTGTATTTGGAATGATTTGAGATTTGACTAAGTCGACGATCTTAGCCTTGAGAAATTCGGCAGTATATTTTATTTTGATACTAATTTCCATTTTCATACAAAAAAATCACTGCAAATACTGACAAATAGAAATATTTATCCATATACTTTAACCTGGTAGTTTCGTTTTTCTTTCTTTCGTTCTTTCAAAAACTTTAGTTTTTGCCTTCCCACTTAACGCTTTCTAAAATTATATTAATTCTAAAATTCCAAATTGGGGAACCATTTATTATTTTGGTGGTGTGCCAGCTACGAAGATTGTTAAATGTACTGCACAATGTGAACTGGAATGAAATAAGTTTGCTGTAATTGATATATTTAGATCTATTGAAGCAGATGAACGTGCAATTCAACAAAAAGTATTTGAATAATGGTTATGAGGTTAGGCAATGTGTTTGTTATATCAGTTTACTGCTTACATAATATATAATTGTATCAAGAATAAATAATCTTTCTTTTCCAATCTCAATAAAACATGCTCTAATAACAAAGGTAACAAAGTACTGGTGCATAAAAGTATGTCAGTGGAGGGCTGTCTGCCTTCTTCGACTGAAACCTTTTAATAATATCTTTATTTTCCAAGTTCTGACGACGCATAGTCATATTGAGTAGACAGAATTTAATATAATATGTAGCGACAGCAGTAAAATCGTTTTCAATAAAATATTTAATTTGTATAAAGACAGGGAATGGGCAATTGTCGGCATGCCTGCTGATTAAAGCTGATTTCTAGGAGCATCCGATGATTCCTGTGCAACGGAGATTTTGCTGGAAACAGTTGGTATTACTAAAATTCTCGAAAAAGGTTAATTAAAAGGAAAAATGTGGATAAACAAAAATCTATTTTGCTATTTACAAAGCCCCATATTACCATCATAGATTATTGAATTGTGCGAATTACTTTGATTGTGGGTGATCATGTAGAATTAATTGAAATGTTATTGTCGCTATCAGTTGGAATAGATGAAATATAGTGGAAGTGCTTAAGCAACACTTTAGACTTTACAATTGGATTACTAATACCAGTTTAATATATTTTAAAATTGTTGCTGAAAGTGTTTTTAAAATGCCTTTATTGCATTAAACATTAATTTACTACGAATCAAAGGAAAGGCGGACATTTCCGGGACAGATTTCCCTAGAATGAATGGGCGTGTCTATTCATTCGCGTGGTAGTGAGTGACTGATAATGAGCCTGGGAATGTTTCTGCACTACGTGCCTTGCTTGTCTGACTTTATTTTATTTAAGCGGCACAACCTTAAGTTATATGCTTTATTTTCAATGTCTCTATGCGATGACTTGGTAATATTTCTTCTCAGTATAACTAGGGCGGTATATTACTAATAAATGATAATGGCTTAATGATAGAGTTGAAAAGTAAATTAATAGCACATTGCAATACACAGAAACAGCCCGTCAACTGGACGGCAGGGATAAATGGAAATACTTTATGCATTTGAATAAAATATAATGTTACAATCCAAAACGGCTAGGTACATATATTATTGATTCCTAAAATAATATAGACTGTCTTAAAAAAAATCTTAAAACCAAACTAAGTAGTTCTCAGAAACTTGAAATAATAGAAAGTTTGTGTACATTGACATGATTACCATTCGTCCCTTTATACAGAAATGGATCAATGTATCTATAACAGGAGGGAGTTTATTGATGCTACATGTCTTCATGGTTTAGAACTCAGTTTCGGGGGGAGGGGGTGGGGAACGCAACGCCAAACACATTTTATTTTATAACAGAAAAATGTCATTTCGCTCCTTGGGCAGAAAATTTTGAGTATTATTTTAAAAAAAAATCCTCTTTTTCTCGTATTTTGTGGGTGGGCTTCAATACGGCCATGCATGCCTTGACATCTTCATTTCTCTTCATTGACTGTAGTTAATAGCATGATAAGAGCTGAAATTAAAGCATCGTAGAATTCAAATATCTTGTCGTGCTTGATGTTTTTCAAAGGACCTACTCCACAACCAAAGGCTGTCACTGATCGCAAAGACGCTCGTAGCCTAGTCGTTCTCACCTTCTCTGTTAAAGCGCTGCGCGAAAGTATTCTGAAGGTCTTAAGTGTACTTTTCCAAACTGAGGCCAAGCCGAGGAGTTCAAGGGAAATAGTTGCAAAAAACAGACAGAGGAATATTAGAAAAATGGAATATGTGACAGAATTCACTTTTCCTGAAAATTGGATACAAGCAAAACTGCAAAATAACAAGCCCGATGATTGCAACAACAAAATTGTCGGCCAAAATATGGTTAAGAAACTTTCTTTAAAGACAATATTTAGCACTTGCATTCTCTTGTATATTTTCATCCGACATTCAAAATCTTCAATGTGCCTGTTACAGTCAGATGGGATGATAATACGATTAGGCCGGATGACAGTTTAATATGTACACACTTAAATTTCATTCTAGTCGTTTAATTACCTTATACGGTGCATCCAGTAGGAATGGCGAATAAAATAGGTTGAAAAGTAAGGAACCAACAAAAACGCTGTGCATGCTGAAAGTACAAGAACTGCTGCTTGGAATGTTTTTAGTCCTAAAATATAAATGGGCGAGTTGGGGAATAAGCTGTCCAAGCAGAAATTGCTTCTCTTTTGAAATATCAGAACGGTAAAGACAATTCCCACTTCCAATTGTAAAATAGGAGTTATCCATTTTGTTAAAAACTTTTCAACTCGGAAGTAGTTTGTTTTTGCAGAAGCTGAGGAAGTATATAGTAACAGTAATAACAATTTTAAAAATCTTCGTTTTAAAATATTTTTTCTTTGTTTTAATTACCACAATGAGGTAAACAATGTCAACAATACTATTATAATAATATACACACATTTATAAAAGTTTATTAATGCATACCCCCTTCCAAGAGCAAATACTTAAACGTATCGTTCAAGTTGTTCAAAACCGAAGTGATTGCTTGTCCTCTCCAGAAAATATTTAGACCGCAAATTCCAGCCAATAAATGTTCAACCATAACCATCGAACTGATCATAACTTCTGTGATAATGCTATTTATATCGTTATTATTAAATACTGTTACAATTTGGATGGAAATTAGGATCATGAATATCCCGTTCAAAACTGCCAATATATTTGATCCGTAATGGGATTTAGACATTCGAAACTGTTCGGCTTCATGGTCCCAGAAAAACGGAAGTCCCCGAAAGTAGGACGATAAATTGACGTAAAATGCAAAAGTATTGAAATTATTGACGTTATTTTGGGAACTTAAATCTAATAATTTATTTTTTAGGATTTCCCAAACTTTCATTAATCTAAACATTACGTTGACACGGATTTGGTTTCTTTATTTGCTTTATGAGTTTAAAAATGTGATAACGGGCACCCTAAAATTCTAATATATGGGATAATTGACAAGATTTATATTTGCTTAACGTTATTTTTTAATTTTAAGCTTTTTTAGAACATACGAAAGTCTCAGAGTCCAAGAACACGTGTTACTCAAAATGCAGATGTTGTAAAAGTGTTTCTTTTTAGTGGAATCTCTTGGATTCTCGGTTTGTATTTGGTCACACCATTAAGCATTTAGTCCACTGCGTTTTATTCCGATTGGTTTTGCAGGCGAATTGTTTTAAACATTTATTGCAGTGATAAATTCTTAACGCAAGCAAATAACTGTGTTTGTAGAAGCCATACCCTACCACACAATAATAACATGTTTAACCAAATGTAATTAGCTAATAAATAAGAACTACCTATACGTATAATGTACTGAAGGGTTTGAGAGCTAGAACTATAATCATTTAATACTAAATCCTATCTCGGGCTCAGTAATCTTCTTTTGGGTCTAAGTGGTTGGTCGGCAAAGAGGAGGCAAAAAAAGAACACTCCAGTGTAGACTTTTGTTCACAAAATTAACTAGTCAAACGCAATGGTTTCTGCGCAGCCGACCGCACCGCTATACGCGGCGCCGTCAAATGGCAGCGCAGGAATCCAATTATTACATTACAATTTCATTGCCTGTCTACCTTGTTCTACCCACTGTACAGTATAAATAAACTAATATTATGTAATGCTTCATTAAGAGGGAACAAAGTACTCTCTTTATGGAAATGTACGACTCCGTCTGTCTGTCCTGTGTCTGTGTGTGACCTCTATCTCCCCACTCACTCATCACACACAACTGTGTTCCAGTCATTTACCACACGTATACTACTGTGAATAACTAAAAGCTATGCATGCTCCCTTTTCGTTCGTTTACGACGGTTTATTAAGAGGTAACTTCGAACTTCGATTCAAACTACAATAATAAGAAGAGAATATCTAAAAGCTGCTCTTTGCAGGCTTAGGAGAAAAGGCAATTGTTTTCATTTTGTTATAGTCATGACTGCCTATAGCTATCCTTCGTTCCAGAACCGAACTAAAGCCATTACACATATTATTTCTGCATCCATCGAACTGCGATAATAGCATTAAATTGTTTTAAGTTTTTTGTATTTCTTTGTATGATTAGTTTTTAATATCCCCTCTTTGTTACATTCGTTTACAACGGTTTATTAAGCTTGCAAATTAATGTCATTGGTAGTACTAGCTACTTGTGATAGGATATCCAGTACCTGTACTGCAGTACCGGGAAATCCCTAGAGTACCGGTACCAGTACCGTCGGTACTGGCCACCCTAATACCGGAAAGTCAACAATTTTTGAGACAGAAAATTACATCGACCTACTACTTTAAAACAAATAGTAATTCCAAAACAAAATTTTAACTTGGAATAAATCTCCATACTTCTTAATAATTTGTAATTGCCAATGTATTTCATTATTTTAGTTACTGATTGAACTAAAAATACAATCTGGAATCTCAAAGGAATTGTAAGTAAAATAATAATTTAGAAGCACAAGTAAAAGAGACCAGTATAATGTAATTGCCAAAAATGTCAATTGTATTACACTGCAGCTTACTAGGGCACTAGTGTTCCGGTACAGGTACCGGTACTAGTACTGGAAATCCCGGGATTGGCGGTTTTGGTGGTACTGGATACCCTATTTGCTTTCTTGGTTTCTTTACTTGTATTATGTTTATTCTGTAAGGGACAAAGTATCAAATATTTGTAATTAATATGGAAACTTTACATTTTTACTGGCGATTAGGAGTACACTGATCACTTGTACTGATTATTTTGAGTCTTTAAAAGGACATCTCAACATTCTCAACCCACTTCCAGTAGCTGACATATTGTGTGTTGTTATCGTTATAACATTTAATCCATATGAAATTGGTGGTATAATGTGGGAC
Organism: Tomocerus minor; assembly: GCA_009936455.2. Lineage (NCBI taxonomy): Eukaryota > Metazoa > Arthropoda > Collembola > Entomobryomorpha > Tomoceridae > Tomocerus > Tomocerus minor. Next base: position 12,449 of record JAAAYG020039984.1, read on the forward strand.
ATGTCCCGTCTTCATAACTACAGGTGATAACTTTTCGAAAACGATTATTCAATTACTCAGCATCTATATTATTACATTCTAAGAAAAAGCAATATCCTGTATATATACTTCATGCTTTGTTACTTTCGCTGCCTGGTAATCGTTCCCACGTCCTTCGACCTCCCTTTTTTGTGGAAACATTCAAATATAATAAAGTCTTCTATTTATAACATTATTATTATGTAGCGGTACCGCTACATTATGTGAATGCCTTGAAGTTCTGTCTGTGTATGTATCTATCTATCTATCTATGTATGTATCTGAGCCCATTTTTTTCATATTTGTAGTCAACTTTTTTGAATTCTGTTTTCAGAATTGAGTCATATGACCACTCAATAAGAAAACACAGAAAAATGGACTAAATCGCCCCACCCCCTGCACCCCCTACCCCGCCCCCTTTTCTTAAAACTCAACTTTTTTGAATTATATTTTCAGAATTGAGTCATGTGACCACTCAATGAGAAAACACAGAAAAATGAACTAAATCGCAGCACCCACTGCCCCGCCCCCAAATAATGCTACATAGCTACAGCCTGTTTAAAACAGTTTATTTATTTAAATAAATATGTACTTTACATGGGCGTTATAGTAAGTTCTTGGCATTACAAAAACTGTCAACTGGGAGATATCAAAGTCTACATCTAGCATGAAATTTCATAAGGATGTATACATAGCCCGGCGCAAGCATTAACACACCCCACCCCACCCCACTTTTGGCACAGTGGACCTAAACACACCCCACC